>VDFB02159297.1:96815-109987 GCA_007258455.2 Sequoia sempervirens | reverse complement strand
CTCTCTCTCCCTTTCCTCTCTCTCTCTGTTTCCCTCTATCTCCCTCTCTCTCTCTCTCTCTCTTTCCCACCCTCCACCTCCTAATTAATCTTGGGTATATGTGTGCAAAAATTGGATATCCAATTTATAACCAAAATATTACATTTTAAAATATTTTTCAAATTAGATATTAAACACGAATTGTATATCTGAAAAAAATTGGATATCCAATTTGCAATACTTTGGCTTGGGCATTGCTATGGAACAATGTACTGACACCCAACCCAAAATAAAATTTAACTGGGGATTTTTTTGCATTTTTTGGCGAGTTCAAAACACTACTTTTTTCATGTTGCCACTTTTTGGCCCATCATGATCCTGCACATACCCAGGTCTAAATCAGGTAGTTGTTATTGCTAAGGTGGATCACTCCTTTCTGCGAAGGCCATACATTTATGATTGGGTCAAGTGTTTTTTTCTTTAGAAAATTGCTTTGCCTTTTTGATAGGTTAATTATGATTTGATTAGATGGGCTATGAAGCACTTATTTCAAATAAATATCTTTATGAAAGAAGAATATTGGCATGAAATTAAATATGATTTGTATTCCAATGTAAAAACTGCAAAGAATGGAAACAATTCTTTCAACACATAAACTATTATGTAGTAGTCAATTAAAATGAAAAAGCTTACTCTATATTAGTTAGGATACACAACTAAGAAAATGATCTAAAGTGATTTATTTATCCTAGAGGAACTAAGTATATAGTATACAAAGAAAACCAACAAACCCACAACTACCCCTATTTTGAAGGAGTTTAGTTTTCTACCCTTCCTAATATCGATAATATTGTCTAATTATTTTAAAGAGATGAAGGGTCATAACACAACTTTATTCAACCCAGTAAATAACTTGGTTAATGAAACTTGACAAAAGCAACAAAACAATTGCTACATTTGGCATTTTATGTTGAATGAAGAGTGGTGACAATAATCTACTTATAGTTTAATAAAACACTATTTTTATAAGAAGGCTTGATATTAGAAAGATAAGTGTTACTTATAGTTTAATAAAACACTATTATAGTCTTGCCAACATATACTATTGTATGCTTGAATGGCTTCTTAGTTAATATATGGGGAGATAGAGATAGATTGGGAGAGAAAGAGAGAGTGAGATAGAGATATATGGGAAGAAAAAGAGAGATGGAGATATATGGGAAGAGAAAGGAAGAGAGGTGGAGCTATAAAGTCGATGGATGGGGGGGATAGGGAGGGAGAGATGGTGAGAGATAGAGAGGGGGAGATAGAGAGGGGGAGGGAGAGAAAGGGATATAGATAGAAAGAGATAGAGAGAGGAGTGAGAGGGAGATAAAAAGAGAAATAGAGATAGAGATATAGAGTAGGAGAGATGGAGGGAGAGATGGAGTGAATGAGAAAGAAAGGGGGGGAGGAAGAGATAGCTCAATAGATAGAGGGGGAAGAGGGAGGGACATAGATAGTGGGAGATATAGAGATATGGAGAGCGACAGGGAGAGATATATCAATCACCCTCCCTATATCTCTATCTATTCATCCTTATCTCTTTATCTCTCTACCTCTCTCTATCTCTTTGTCTCCCTTTCTATTTGTATGTTTGTCATTATCTCCTATATATTTTCTTCCCTATATTTATCTTTGTCTTCTTAAGTGTGCAATGGGTACATTGAAGAGTTCTTAAAGGAGAATTATCATATCTTTAATCAAATGGCATGCTACCTTGAGCATAACTCCCCAAGGACACATGCCATCTCTAGATTGTTGACATGAAAAAATCAATCAAAATTTAGTCTCTCTCTCTCATATTAATATATATTATCAATATATTAAATATATATTATATTAATTATATTTTGTATTATATAAAAATATATTTATTATTAATTATTAATTATAATAATTTTATACGTATTTAATAAAAAATTTAAAGAATATAATATATAATTATAATAAGTTGAATAATTATATTATTTATTATGTAAAATATAGCTAATATATACTTAACTATATTGTAAAATATTAAAACCTAGGTAAATGGCGCCAAAATTTTCAATTTAATTAATAGACTGTAAACCCTAACAAAACCAGGTTGTAGCTCATCAAATTGGAGAAGTGAAAGGTCAATACCAGCGTTGAGGAAGAGTTTGGAGTAGTGAAAATAAGGTCAATTCTAGCACCAAGAGTTTGGAGTTAAAACAAGGTCAATGCCAGTGCCGCCGAAGAGTTTGGAGGAGTGAAAACAAGGTCAATATCAATGCCAAGGAAGAGTTTGGAGGAGTGAAAAAAAGGTCAATACTAGCGCTGAGGATGAGGTTGAGGGAACTCAGGGAAAATTGATGACCAAGGGGCAATGAGTATTGTAAGTTTGGTAGCCCCATTCTCTTTAACCTGCAATTTTCATGCCTAGTTTCCAAATATCTCGTACATTAGCACCCCCATTCTCATAAAATGGTATAAGATAAGATAGAAAAAATAAAATAGCTTAGTCTATCACATTTTTATCGAGCAGCCTCAGGTCTTGGAAAAAATCCCATTATCTACCCACATCTTGGTTGAGGTCTAGGATTTCATCACACATAGCCTTCATCGCATGAGTTTGAAGTAATTGTAGACTTAGCCCAAGTATATTCTAGGCTAAGGTAGATCTTATGAATGGAAATAGAGGCATACAATTCTTCTTTAATACCCCACCACAAACATATGCAAGGTGTTCATTGTTTTTACGGTAAGCAAGTTGATCTTCTAATCTACCTATGGAATTTCCAATTCCAATAAAGGGTAGCTCGAAGGACCTAGACCAACTAACAAGGATTTTAAAGACCTCCTACACTTTGGGCTTTGCAAGACCTGGGAGGGTGATCCCTTAATGTATTTACAACCTCTACACCATCATCATAAACAACATTAAGAACAATAAATAATCTCATTTAATAGCTCAACATAATAGTGTAATACCAAATAGAATTGGTTGTTTATCAATAATATCAACTATTTGGAGCATGAGATAACTACAACAACATTTCATAGTATAAGATAGTCATTGATTTGCAATTTGTAGCAAGCTCTAGGTAAAGGAAAACAAATAATGAACCATATGAATAAGTACAACTTAGATCAGTGCCATATATCCATTGGAGGAGTCAAATTTATAAGCATCTAAGGGTTTATGACAGATTTAATACATAACATATAAGATCCTTGATAATATTGATTTACAATCTCATCAATATGTATTCTAACCCAATACTAATTATCAAATCCTTATACAGAACATATCCACCTACAATACTACTTATCAAATCCTTATACAAAACATTCAAGCATACAGCCCACTTACCCTATTTTTGAGGGTTTTGTAGTCCAAACATGATATAAAGGGGATTTTACACTTTTTGTGATTACTATAGCTTGTGTAAGAGGACCCATGGATATTGTTGTAATTGTAGGATGCATGAATAAGGCATAGGATGATAAATATAGAAGGTGTAGCTATTGTCCTCAAGAGTTTTGTGAAGAAAATCATGTGAAATGAGAGGTTCAAGCCTAGGTTTCAACAAAATATGTATGGGAGATCTGATTTTATGAATTTTTATCCATGTGTAGACCTAATGGGTTGTTTTTGAACACTGAATATAAATGATACACACACACACAATATATATATATATATATATATATATATATATATATATATATGTATATATATATATATATGTATGTATGTATGTATGTATGTATGTATATGTATGTATGTATGTATATATTTTAAATGTAAATGTAATGCAATTCGGATGCTCTCCTAGAACAATAAATATAAAATATCATTAAAGAAATCTATATCTATGTATATAAATGTGTATTTCTAAATGCAAGTGTAAATGCAAAGAGCATATGGTTTTGTAGTGTTATAGATACAACATATCCATAAATTAATGTAATTGAAATTCTAAAGTCTTCAACACATATAATATGGAATCGATCAAACTATTAAACTACATGAGAAATAAATGTAAATGCATATGTATGTGTATTTGTAAATGTAAGTGTAAAATAGATAAGAATAATGAAAATTATAAAATAATACAAGGGGAGACCAGTGCCTTATTGGGTATATGGAGTCTAATGAATATCTGCAAATGTGGATTTCAATAATGGAAATAATTCAAACTATTAGGCACATAAATTGTTTACAACTTGTGTAAACGTACAAGTGAATAATTGACAAACTCTTCTTGAGATAGAATGGAAATTCTAGTTATGTGATTCTTCTTATTAATCCAAGTAACACTTCCCAATTGTTGTGATTGATTAAAATATTTTAATCCCTACTTTAGAGAACTGAATAACCAGATCACACATATATAGCAAATGTACAATGATAAACTAATTATAAACTTGTTATATCAATTTAAACAATAGAGAAGCATCATAATGGAGACAATCAAATAACTACATAAATTTAACAAACATCTGATACCAAAATCTTAATCCGCAACTTAGATATCTTCATTTACTCCATCAAAATACATACATCTAAGTCTTTGTATATCAAAATTCATTGTCCGCTACAAATGACCTATATGCCATATGTCTGGTGTCTATATCTTGGCTCTCTTCAACACTTAGTTCTCTAGGAGGCCTAAATGGAAATATGAAATTATAGAATAGAACCTTTTAATCGCATTTGATGCAGATTCAAATACTAGCCATCGATGCTTCACTTTGGTCAGATGATCGAATGACTTCCTTCAAAACAAATTGACATGATCTCCATCATGGCAATAAGGGCTCACCATACTATGCATTGCCAAGGAAATCCATGTGGCACTCACCTAGAATATCACGATAGATAAAGACCTCACAACTTCTAATCACACTATGGCAGGAAACTATGGATCTCAGCCATCGGTAATCCTATTTGTTCAACACAGTTGCCAACTTTGTCATTAACCATCAAGTAGCTTTCTTAATAAGATTATAACATCTTCGTTGATTTGAAACACATGCATCTCATAAATTATTTAGTAACCAGCTACATAATGTATTAAAACCAGATAAATGTATCAAAGTATTTCTATCATCTCTTCTAATTCATTAAATGAGACATGTGGCGCTCTCCCGTGATGTCACAATCAATCAAAACAGTGTGGTGGGGTCATCTCAAGATGGCAGGGAATGACTGAGATCAAATGATAATTCATCTACGGTCATGCAAGATAAAAATGGTAACACAAAGAGGAAATTTTTGAAGTTCCATCACAAGGAAAGGTCTCCTCCCTTCTTGGTAGTGATAACCTCCTCCACACACAACCCTTAAAAATTATGAATAGATGAATATAATCTTTGAAGAACTCAAATTTGATTCTGTCCTACCTGATTTAATTAGTCATTTTATCCTTACAAATATTTATAGTGATTACTAGAGGCACATAGACCAATTCTTCACAATAGAAGAATTTGATCATACTTTTCCAATGATGGAATTATGAGAAAACCTTAGGTTAAATGAATAATTCCTAGCTAAGTTCTTTAAATCATGTCCAACCGTATAAGAGAAGACTGCTGCTATGTGTACCTAGATACCATGGAGAAAGGCTCTTTGGGCTCTTTCATCAACCATCCTACCTTAAAACATAGCAAAAGTCTCCTAGCAATTAGACATAGGAAGATTTAAGATGACTTAAAAAAAAATTATTTCCAAAGAATAAACTTATGATGACTTAACCAAGCCTAGTACACACTCCCTTCCCATTAACCACATAGACATATGGAAATTAAATGTAAATTTTCTACTATTTTTAGTCATGCAGGTGTCCAATAAACCACTTGGTGTTTCCCTTCAAGTTTATTTACTTGAATGAAGAGAAAAATTCCTTTGATTACAATTAGAGAATACATTTGAGGCTTTGGTTGTGTAACTGGTGGACCATAGTCACATTTAACACTTGTTACAAAGTTTGGGAGTTAAAACATTAAGTAGATTTGATTTGTGATGGACTCATTTGGATGGTAGTAACAATAACTTGCAATCTATCAATACTTGATTACCTTATAACCTATGAAATCGTAGCGATGAAATGATAGATTAATCATAATGTCATGTTGGGATCACATCACCATGAAAGAACTTATCCAACATCCTTATGAGTGCAGGTACCACCAAATAGGTATTTGTCAGATCTGTCTTCCTCAAGCGAGGGAAATTCAGGAAGAGAAGAGGAAAGTGAGACATGTAGTATGTATAAAAGAGGGAGATCAATTATAGGTCAAAAGATTAGAAGAAAATTCTATTAACACATGGAATTTTTTCTTGCTGAAGGGGGTTCATGTTCTTATGATGATGAGAGCATAGGTGACGTCGAGCTTCCCTTGAGGTACAAACATCTACGGAAACAATGGGTACCCAAGGAACTTCCTCCAATAAACACTAATTTTTGTGTCAATGAGAGGATATATCGCATAACACCATTGTCATTACATGGTTTGGGCCTATTTTGTATGGATGGCACAAAGATCTATTACGAAAAAGTTACTAAACTGATAGAGTATGTTGGACCCTGTTATAGTTACAAATATTGGATGCAACTGGTTCGATATACACGAAGTATGCGTAGGTATGTACTGTTAGCAAATTATATACAGCTAAAAGATAAGGATAAAAATAAAGGAGTGGCTATGTACATTAATGGAAGGCCAAAAGCATTAGGGAATATTGTAGGGTTTATAAATAGTACATGAGCTGGGTCAACAAATAAGCAACCCAATTGCATATTCGAGGTGTGCGAGGGAAACCGTGTATTCGTATGTGCAATAAAATCAATAACTGTAGAGGAAGAGTTGCTAATCGATTACAATTTGAATCACTTAGTTACAAACAAAGTTACTATGGGGGTGGTACATACTATGTGCCATTTTATCCAACCTCTAATTAATGACTCCAATATACCATTTTATTCTTATGTTTTTTTTCGTAAGTCTATTGGTTTCATTTCAGTAATTTTTTTTATATCTAATTTTTGTCACAGCGGGACATTGATTGTACGAAGAAGGCTCTGACCTAGAGCATAGATCATGATGTATCTTCAGGCACTTCTACCCAATAAGTTTACCTCATTGTAATTGTACAAATTAGATATGAGAAAAATGTTTTATTATTATGTTTTTTTCATAAGTTTATTAGGTTAATTTTGATAGTGTTTTTAATATTCTTGTTGTAGTTGACCGATCAGGGAAAGGCACCAGTAGTAGATGAGAGGATCCAGAGGGAGGTGCAATAAATATTATGTGATGATGACATCACTTATTCAACAAACCCTCTTGATAGATAAGGAAGACCCAAAAAAAATGCAATTAAGAAATCCTTAAGTTGTTATTCATAGTGCCTCAAATAGATGAGATAAGAGAGAGGGTTAAAATATTGACTAAGAGATCACAAAACTTGCAAGTAAGTTGTCATGAGATATATAATTATAACATAAGTTTATTCATGGTTTTATATTTTGTACTCTTTTATGTTATGAACTAAAATATGTGTTGTTTTTACAAGATTTTTTGCATCCTCATGATGCTCCTGGCCATGATCAGGGTACTGCAAGTGCTTCCCAAGGAGTAGGGGTTGGTACAAGTGTCCCAACTGATCTTCTTGCGCATACATCACATCATCTAGCCCCATCATCCATGCCTTTATTATCATCTAAAATGTTGGCAACACATACTATGTAGGCATCCATTAGTGCACCCTCTGGCAGCGAACGCATGCCAGAACATGTGTCAGGACATGTACTTGGGGATGCTGAGGCCACTAGTACTAGTGATATTTTAGTAGCATTTCCTAGATCTTCCCGTATTACTAGTACAGGAACATTGGCAGTCACATTTGTGGTGACCAAGGATTTCGTTCCCATAAAGATAGAGAAGGTCCCAGGTACTTTAAAATGTTTTTATTATTATTATATATAATCTAATTGAAATTTACTTATTGATCACTCTTTTTAGACTATTGATCCCATGATCATTTTGTAGGAAATAATATTTTTTATAAACATCTAAGTGATATTACATTGGAGCTCTTCGGGCCCACCATACATACATGGTGGAATGCCCAAAATCAAGATTTAAAAGATGAGCTCATTAATTGTTTAGTTGTGTTGTTCAGTGATAAAACATTCAACTAAACCAAGGTCCTTAAGAAATTTTATACCTATCTAAAGTATGTGAGGGACCAATATAGGTCACATTTAGAGAAGAACAAAAAGTACAAGTGTCCCCTCATGATTCTAGAGAGGGAGTGGAAGGACCTAGTTTCAGATGGAAAAGAGAAGGCTAAAAAGAAAAAAGGAAAGACACCACCGGGCCAAGGAAGGTATGTGATACTATCAACAATGTAATTATATATTGATTACTCTTTCTTTTTACATAATCTAACTTATTTCAAACTTTTCATAGGTTGCCCGACACGTCAAAGGAAACAAAGGAAAGACTAGAAAAGCACAAGCAACACAAACTTGGCTTTGGTGGTTATATGAAATTAGCCGCATGAATTGTAAGTATCAATAAATGAAATATTGTATCCAAATAATAAATTGAATTTTTTTTTGGTTTTATCACACCATAGAAGCAAAATTCATGATCTTATGAAAAAATGTAGGGCTCTGAATTCAATAGAGTTCCCATAGAAAAGAACCTAAATATTTCCTTCCAACAAGGCTATGGATATGTGGCTAAACGCCTAAGAGTCTTGACCAGGCAAACACAATATTCCACTACATGCAACACCCAGGTAAATAAACTCAATAAATTTTATTTAAAATTGAATACTTGTGCAATCTATTCAATATTAATTTCCAAGATAAAGTAATTACATGCCTATTTGTTTTAAACATTCAAGTAATGATAATACTACACATGACATTAGAATGCAGCCTGGTGAGGGTGGAGCACAACCTGCAAATGAAGGTCATGGTGTGCATCTTGGTACTTTAGAGCATGTAGAGTGTGATCAACATGTTGAGAATTATTAGGCTAGAGAAGACCAGGAACATGATGTGGCCCCATCAGGTAAAGAGGACCACTCTAAAGTTCTTTTAAACATATGTAATTACAATTGGTGTATTAATTAATGTAACCTTTTGTGTTTCAACTTTAAAGCATGTAGAGCATGATCAATGTGTTGAGCATGATCAGGCTAGAAAAGATCAAGAACATGATGTGGCCCCATCAGGTAAAGAGGACCACTCTAATGTTCTTTTAAACATATTTAATTTCAATTGGTGTATTAATTAATGTAACCTTTCATGTTTCAACTGTAGATTAGGATTTAGAGGGTGTTCAACATGTTGAGCATGAGTCTATAACAAAAGTTCAGGAACATGATGTGGACCCATTAGGTAAAGAGAACCACTCTAATGTTCTTTTAATCATTGAAATACTTGTAACAATAATAATAAAACATATCAGTTTAACATTTCTTTGTTATTGCAGCAGACCCCCCTTACAACGACATCCATGTTGTGAGTAGACGACTAGGCGTACATTAAGATCACGAGAAGAGGAAAGAAAAAATAAAGGGGGGAAAAATGATTTAGAAAATGATACTCCACTTCATATTTTTTTGGCTCTAAAAAAGAAACAAAAAAAAGAGTGATTGTAATCATATCATGACAACCATATTTTTGATAATATGTAAAAACTGAAAGAATGAATATCATATGTTAATGAATGAATGTGAATATGTTAATTAATGAATGTTATATGTTATTAATGGATGAATGAATGATTAATGTTATATGATTGGGTATGGGTAATTGAGAGTGATGTGAGGGGGGAGGGAGGGGCCAAATGAGTTTCCACCATCACATGGTTGGCCCTGTTAAGTAGAGAATATTAAACTATTCTCAAAAAAAAGAGAAGCTCAATAAGGTAATGCACTTTTGAATATAAAAAATGTATCATTTGAAGCATCAAACCAATATGCAAAGATGAATGAAAGTGCTAACTTTTAACTAAGGTGGCAGAAAAATGATTCTTTATACCCCGAATCCATGCTCTGCATCATAATTTGAAGTTGTTTCCATTCCAATGTTCTGATTTTAGTTTGTTTGTATGAATTTGTATGAATACCACATTGTGTTGTGTGTGGATTTGGTTTCAAAGCTCTATTTCTTCTATTTTTAGTGGTGAAATAACTCTAAAGTTTGACTTTTGTGCATAACAGGTTAGTGGAAAAATTGACAGCTCTGAAGGGTTTAGAGGCTTGATTGAGATAGATACATGGATATTTGGATCTTCTTGTTGATGTGAGGCTTCCACTTAACCATGAAATTTTGTACCATTTGTAGGTATGCAAAAGTTTCTCTACTTACATTCATTCTTGATCATAAATGTTCTAAATGATATTAATGCTTCAAACTTAAGATTCATTTCATTGTTATAATGATAAAAATGTTATAATTTTCTATACATTCAAGCATTCTCTTGCCCCCTACCCTTTTCTCTCTCCCCCCTCCTTTTAAAAATTTTCTTTGTCATAAAAGATTCACATTTCTGTCTCATTTACACAAATTTATCTAAAGTGCCAGGAGTGAATAAAGATATGTAAAAGATGATGGATTATGTCTAAACAACAACTTTCCATATTATAGCTAATTAAATCCTTAATATTTGAATAGTTTAGAGCTTGAATAATGCTTGTATATGCATGTGTAGTAATAAGGGAGCCTATGTGAAGATTGAAATTTAAAACATCACTTTAGTATTTTTCCTTAGGCAGTGAAATGATATTTTGATTAATACAAACCTACATACACATTGATATTTTTTGGCATTGCATTGGGGAAATTTTTTTCTCTTATACCTACCCTCGGCTAGACATGGAGGTGTATAATATTGGTTTCTAGGTTTTTTCTATAAGTAGTTAATTTCACAGAGGAAGACTAAGATCTTCTTAATGTCCTGTCAGGTGTGAAAGCATATGAATCACTTGCTGAAGGCACCATTTTGTATTCATCCAAAAACTTGTTTGTTCTTTTTTTTCATGTTTCTTGAATGTATTTTTTTTAGGCTCTAGAGATGTAGCTCTGCTCTTTCCTTTGCACTTTTCATCTATTTTGATGATTACAGTAGATTGTCCTCATAATTTTTTATGTAGATCTATTTGTAACCTTATTTTCTACCAATGAATTTGAAAACCAGTCACATATTAAGGACCATTTCACTAACTTGTAGTCATCCATTACTTCATATGTTGCAGGTTGTGTCTGTGTACCAATAAATCCTAATGATTGCGAGAACTTTAATCCTAAAAGTGTACCCAATCTTTCTCAAGTAAAAGTCTTACCTTAGTTTGTAGTACTTTAAATGGTTAATTGAAGGTGCTTCTTTAGATTTGAGATAGTTGAACCCTAGATTAAAATATGGTATTAGATGGGAAGTATAATGATAAAAATGAGGTCCATTGAACACAAATTATGAACATAATTTACTGGACTATGAATAGTGTTACAATTATAATTATTTCTCCTTTACCTACCTTTGCATGAATGAAAAAGATAGCAGATATTGGAAGTTCATTACATGTCTCATGTATGTGCTAGTATTTTAATTTTGTTTAAGTTGTTCACGAGCTTGATTAGGTCAAGAATATGTTCTACAAGCTTTGTTCTCTTGACACTGCTCAACATTTTCCCTACACATTTTCTCTTCAATCCAAATGTTTCTTAACTCCTTCCCTTGTTAGCCCTTGGTTGTTCTCAAGTGTAATGATTTTTCTATGCATCTTGCAGTCTGTATGTATGATCAGTCATCTCTTATGAAGCATGGATAACCTTTCATGGAATTATTGTTGTGATTAGACAATTTCCATTGTGAGAATAATCATTTAATTTGTATGGAAGTAAGTCTTTTTCATATTATTTGACTTGGTATTGTAAACTTGTCTTTGTAGGATTCTCTATGGGGGATTAACAAAACTGTGATGATAGGTAGAGTTGTACAACACCATAAATCATTTGGAATTATCAATATATTGCTTATACAATACTCTATGTAAGTAAAATGGAATGTGCAATGACAATTGGTCTTAAATTCAAATCTAAATATAAGTACATTATACATAAGAAGATGGTATCTATTCTATGATTTAAAGAACCCCAAAATAAGAAAATTAATAGGTTCCATATGTTTACTTTCTCTTAGACACTTGTTTAATTGGTGAGACCCTTAGAATGTCTTGTTGATAACCAACAGTGTTCAAAACTCCTGAAGAGGTTAGATTGGTGTGACATTGGATCTGTCTTGCCAACATAAGTCATCAACAAGACATGGACTATTGGAGTGAGTTTTCTATCATGTGTCGATGATTGATCTCTCACTGATGGGTTGGATTTGGTGGTCATTGCCAAGAGTCTCCGCGATAACATGGTGTAGGTCTATTTAAAACTCCTGAAGAGGTCAGATCGGTGTGCCATTGGGTCTTTCTTTCTGATGAAATTCACCAACAAGACATGGACCATTGGAGTTAGTTTTCTATCTTGTGCTGATGATTGATCTCTCACCGATGGGTTGGTTTCAATGGTCATCGCCAAGAGTCTCCACGATGGTACATTTCAACGAATATTTTTTAAAAAAAATTGCATTTTTTTGTCGCAATTTCAACAAAGGCCACTGACGAATCACCGAAAAGGTCCAACGAAGTTGCTATAGCTGCAACGAAGGATTCGTCGTAACTCTTTGCCCATTTCATCAAAATGGAAATGAACTTATGGTGTTGTTTCAATGCTTCGGAAGAGCCATTACAATTGCATCTTGGTTATAATT
Organism: Sequoia sempervirens; assembly: GCA_007258455.2. Lineage (NCBI taxonomy): Eukaryota > Viridiplantae > Streptophyta > Pinopsida > Cupressales > Cupressaceae > Sequoia > Sequoia sempervirens. The sequence continues at coordinate 97,156 of VDFB02159297.1, read as the reverse complement.
CGTCGGTGGATACACAAAGCTGTCATCGATATTCTGACGAACATCTGAGTCACTTTATGATGCTGATGACCGATGAATTTTTGCCATTATTTCGATGTTTAATTAGTCATTAGAATTTTGACAAAAAAATGAAGACAAAAATTATTTCATCAATTTGTCAATTGTCCGAGAAATGTTTATCAATTGACCAACAAACATTTGTTAGAAAATGGAGTCAAATTCAGTAGTGCACCCTCTCTCCCACTCTTTCCCATTCTCTCCCACCCTCTCTCCCACTATCATACTCTCTCCCACCCTCTCTCCTACTCTCTAACTCTCTCCCACCCTCTGCCACCCTCTCC
>VDFB02159297.1:0-96715 GCA_007258455.2 Sequoia sempervirens | reverse complement strand
TCATTGCCAAGAGTCTCCGCGATGGTACATTTGAACAATTTTTTATTTTTTTTAAATTGCATTGTTTTGTCACAATTTCGACGAAGGCCACCAACGAATCACCGAAAGGTCTGAGGAAGTTGCTATAGCTGTGATGAAGGCTTTTTCGTAACTCCTTTCCCATTTTTTTGAAATGGCAACGAACTTCTGGTGTTGTTTTGACGCTTCAAAAGAGCCATTGCAATTGCATTTTGGTTGTAATTCGTCAGTGGATACACAAAGTTTTTGTCGATATTCTGACAAACATTTGAGTCATTTTATGATGTCGATGACCGATGAATCTGCGTCATTATTTCGATGTTTAATTCGTCATTGAAATTTGGACGAAAAAATAGCGACAGTTTTTTTTGTGAATTCATTGATTGTTCGAAAAATGTTTGTCGAACGACCGATGAACGTTCGTCGAAAAATGGAGTCAAATTCAATAGTGAAATTTTTTATATGCCTCCTATCATGACCCATACCACTATGATGACTACACTCGTGGAATGGTGGCATTCAAAGACATCCTCATTTCACTTGCCTATAGGAGAGGCGACCATCAGTCTTGAGGATGCATGGAGGATACTTCATCTTCCTTTTCATGGGGAGATGGTTACTTATCATATTCAACGTGGTACCCATGCCATGTAATGAGTGTTAGATGCTCGACACTTGGTGGTACATCAGTCATAGATCAATCTGTCTAAGTTTTCTGACAGTGCAGATCCTATCTCACTTGTCTTATGCAGTTTGATTTCAGGACTCGTTGTTCCTGATAGCCAAGGTCGACAGTTTCCCATAGGTTGGGGTGTGTGTATTGAGAATATGCTTGAGTATGGTACAAGTTATGCTTGGGATCCATGTCTTCTCACCCACTTGTACAGAGATATGCATGAGGTCGTGTATCGAAGTGGGAAATCTATTTTTGCAAGTGTTTCACTTTTGCATGTCTGGGCGTGGGAGCATATTGCAATTACTCGGCCATATGGGATACAAGATTGTCACCCTGATGATCCATACTCATATCATTATTGGGATTTTATGCACTATAACTTTCTTGGAGGTCTTCCTTATTAGCATTGAGTTTTCGATGATTTTCCCAATTCTGTGTGGAGACCTTATTTGGGGTGTGATGCTTGGCCAGAGGATGTAGATCACCTTGTATATTGTCAAAAAAATCATTGGTTGCTTGGTCATTCTGTTCTTGTACTAGAGCGTTATTTACCAGACCGAGTATGTTGTCAATTTGGGGAGAGACAAGGCTATGTTCTTGATATTTATGAGGCTTGTTTTAGTTGGATGACTCATGAGGTTCGTGTATGGGGTCTTCAACCAGATATAGATATTGCCATTTATGAGTTCAAAGCACTTGGTCTAGTTGGTTGGAATTGGTCAATTGGTCCAATAGATCCAGGTACCTCTGATGACTATGATGAGTGGTGGACCCACCATAGGCTGTTGAGATTCACTGTTCCTAGGGGTACTCCTGCTTTAGGCAAATTAGGCATTACAAGTCATCATGGGGAGTAACATCATATTGAGGTTCTCATAGAGTAGTTGTATAGAGCTTGTGATAGAGCTCGTTGTGATGGAGCCCAGGGTGATCAGGATGAGCAGCCACCTCAGATGTAGTGTCATAGGTAGGTTCTGGGTCCTCCTCCACTAGCTAGAGATGGAGATATACTGTTAGCTTAGATGATTGCTGCCAAAGATGCAGAGATAGTGAGATGACATGATGTCTAGGCTTAGATAGATATTTTGAGGGCCAAGCGAGATAGAGAGAGTAATTGATGGAATGCTACAAAGGAATTTGTTCAGTTACTGACCACACAGAGAGATACTCTGAGGATAGAATGTGATCATTATTTGTAGAAGTCTACCTACTATCAGACTTTATATGAGGATGTTGTTCCTAGGGTCACTCGACATCCATGGTTTGGAGAGCCTAGTTCTATGGGTGGTGATGGTGCAGTTGATGGTATAGGTGGTGGTGTAGGTGATCAGTCTGTGAGACAACCAGATCATTTTGGTGATCTATAGGGTTTTTTCCTTCCTATCGAGGTCTTACTTTTGTACTTGACCTTTATGTTGTTCATTTCTCAAAGCCATTTTGTATGCATATATTCATCGGCCCAATCGAGGCCTCGTATAGATATTATGATATTGTATATCCTATCACACTGATGATGTACTCTCCTTTTTTATGATGATATATATGATATATACCTTCTTCGATTCATTCTTGTTTTATGCTCATATATGATGATGTATGTTTATATGGTGTTGATATGAATGAATGCCCCATACCTGATGTTTTTACTGGTTTATTATCATCATGATGTATGTTGTCAATATTATGGATGTAGAATGGTACTAATGATATTGCTATGCAGATTTCACTTAGAAGAAATGTTGATGATTTGATTAAAAAATGATGTTAATTAGAAGAAATATTGATGGTAGATAGAAATGTGATGTTAATTTAGAAGAAATATTGATGATAGATATAAATATGATGTTAATTTTAGAAGAAATATTGATGATAGATAGAAATGTGATGTTAATTAGTAGTTGATGAGTTGCTTTTGATTTGCTTTAGAGACTTTGCAGTTTGAACAATCCTTTTTGATATATCAAATAAATATGATGCACCGGGGTATTAATGACCAAGGTGACTTTGTATCTATTGCATGGACTTTGACTCTACAAATAAGGAGTATTCTCGCTCATACCAGACATATGGAAACCCTGTTAGTGTATGGGTGAGAAGCTTTAAAAACATGTTAGACCAGTAACACAAGAGGTATTAAGAACCTAACATGTCACTATTACATGAAATGTTCTAAATATGACTTCCACACACAAAATAGAGCAAGTATTTTCCATGGTAGTATAACAAGACTATCCACAAACAACAAATCGAAATGAAACTCAATTACCCCCATTCCTTCTTCTCTAAATCCTTATGGACATCCTTGAGAGATCCTGGGAATGAGTCAATAATGTAAATCACAAAAATAAGATAACAAAAAGATAAAACAATGTTGTTATATCACTTGCCATATATGTTTGGGGTGGGTCTATTTATCCAATATTGTTCCTGTCTATTGTAGGAACGGATCCGTTAAGACATATCTCAAGATGTTGTTGGGTCTTGTCAAAAAGATATGTATTTGATACTTGGCTTTGTTTTAGTTCAATTTGTGATCAATTTTTTTTGTGATTGTCTGCTTGAAAGTTCTAGCCGTTGATGTTTGCTTTGCTTGTTTTGTTTGTTTTTGTCAAAGGGTGAGTGTGATGATCTATTTATTATGGATGATTTCTTATTGCAAATTGTGATGGAGGACATGGGTCTTTTTTATTTTTCTAAGTTTTTATGATGCTTTTTTTGACATTTTTTGGGGACTAACCTAGGGCCTCAATGGTTCATCAAAGATAAGCCTTGTCTTCGTTGTACACGTAGAGGCTTGTAGTTCACTTGGTTTGTTTTGTTTTTGACCTTTTTTTGTTTTGTGAATATTTTTGGATTTTGTATCTTTTGACTTTTTTTGGATTTTTTGTGTTTTTCTAGATGTTTTTGATCTTTTGATGTTTCATGACCATGATAGGATGCTCAAAGATCTCATCCATGACCAAATTTTTGAAACTCCCTCTAGTTGTAGACAAGACAACTTTCCTTAATCAGTGACAAGCCATGGTTGGATACACTATTTTATTATGAAATGAATGGGTGGATGTCGCAGATAGTACCGATAGATAATGATGCAAGTTTTATTCCAACATAGCACCTATTTTCCAGGTTTTCACTATGGTACCTATTCTAAGAGTGCCACAAAGTGGTTTTCACTTGGGGAATGTTTTATTTCTCTTTACTATTTTTCTTTCTTTCTAATTTTTTGTATTTTTTTATTCTTTTTCTATTTATTTTGGATTTTTACCCTTTTTCCTAGGGTATTCTGACATGCTTCATGTGTAAAACTTCTTGAGGTGGCTATTGTTCAGCGGTTCAGCTAAAGGTTCTCCCTCAAGATTAGCTAATTGATATGCCCCAAAGCCATAGCTTGCGGTGATGACAAACAATCCTAACCAACTTGAAATTTCCTATCTTTAATCCTTTTGTCATAGTTTCGTTTGAGCCTATTCTGATAAACCTGTAGATTGTTTAACGTGCTCAAACATTTTTCATCTAGGAGTTCTAATTCATTCAACCTGGATACCCTGTATTCTTCATTGCTAACCATGGCTTTTAGTGAATATTGCAATGAATGGATTTCAACCTTAATGGGCAAGACGACCTCTGATCCGTAGACCAAGGAAAATGGTGTGGCGGCAGTAGGTGTGCGAATGTTGGTTTGGTAGGCCCATAAGGCTGGGTTTAGCTACAAATTTCAATCATGACTAGCTTCATTAATAGTATTTTTGAGTATTTTCAATATGGTTTTGTTAGATTCCTTAGCTTGACCATTTCCTTGGGGGTAATAGGGCGTGGAGAATCGATGGTGGATAGAAAATTGGGAACAGAGCTCTTGGACATCCTAATTTTTTAATGAGGTTCCATTATCTATTATTATTGTTTGGGGAATCCCATACCTACCAATGAGATAATTCAAAATGTTTTTTTATATCTATTTTCCAGTGATATAGGTCAATTGAATTGCCTCTATCCATTTAGTGAAGTACTTTGTTGTTATGATAATGAATTTGTGCCCATTGGATGAAGCGGGTGATATCTTTCCTACCAGGTCTAATCCCCATTGTGAGAAAGGCCATGGTGTGGCTATATGTCTCAATTCCTATGTTGGTGCATGAACTAGGTCACTATGCTGCTAACATTGTCGACACTTTCTAGAATACTATATGCATTCCTATTCCATGGAGGGCCAGTAGTATCCTGTTCTGAACAGTTTGTAGACTAGGTTAAGTTCGCCTGAGTGGGATCCACAAATAACTTCGTGAAATTCTTGTAAAGTTGTTTTTGCTTCTTCTACATCAAGGCACCAGAGTAACATACCATTTAGACTATGCCGATATAAGGTATCTCTTAGGATGGTAAAACAAGAAGTTCTACAAGTGAAGGTTTTCTTTTGGGTGGTCGTTAAGTCAATAGGTATGGTACCATGCTGGATGTAGTCAAAGGTATCTTGGTACCACAGGGAGTTAGGACCAACAACAATGCATACCAATTCTGATTATGGGATGTCGAATGCTGGTACCAACAATTGTTCCATGAGGAACTCATACTTAGGCACGTTCTGTGGAATATCAAGTAGTGAGTCTATTGTTGCCATTGCATCAACAACTCTGTTATTGATTCGAAGAATTTTCTCAAAAGTTATTTTGATGAAGTATTCTTTGAAGCTATCCACCATTCTTTTATATGGCAGCAATTTTTCATCTTTTGTCTGGTACTCATCGTTCACTTGTTTGATCACTAGCTGAGAGTCTCCAAAGACATGTAGCTCTTTTATTCTCCATTCAATAGCCATTTTCAACCCTATGATAAGAGATTCATATTTTGAGATGTTGTTCGTGCATGGGAATGCAATCATGTAGGCCTTGGGCATACTATCTCCTTGTGGTGTGAGAAAGAGAATACCGGCTCCAAAACCATGTTGAGTATGGGACCCATCAAAGTATAGAGTCCATTGGTCTATCTTTTTTGTCATCAAGATACTCTCATTTGGAGAGTCCACTATGAGAGGTTTATGATCATCTAAGGGTGCTTTGGCCAGTTGGTCTGCTATAATTTGTCTCTTGATAACTCTCCTATCCACTTACTCTATATCAAACTCACTTAGGATCATTACCCATTTGGCTATTCGGCCTGTTAGGGCTGCCTTTGATAGTAAGTACTTGAGTGGGTCTATCTTAGAAATCAGCTTGACCTTTCTGTTCAAGATGTAGTGTCTCAAATTTTGTGTTGTAAACACAATTGAGAGACACACTCTTTCAACAGGTGAGTAGTTTGGTTCATATCCCACTAGTGTTATGTTGATCTAGTAGACTACCCTTTCTTTATTGTTATCATCTAGTTGGGCCAAGAGAGCTCTTAGTGATGCTTGTGTGGTAGACATGTAAAGTATCATTTCCTTTTCTGGGATAGGAAGCATGAGTACAGGAGGAGTAATTAGGTACTCCTTGACTTGTTGGAATGCTTGGTCACATCTCCCATCCCACTTGAAGGTGATGTCGTTGTGTAGGAGATGAGTGAAAGGGTGACATTTTTCTGCCAATTGTGCAAAAATTTCCTGATGGATTGTAGTTTCCCTTGTAGGCTTCTCAACTATTTTAGTGTCTTAGGCGGAGGCATCTCCATTATTGCTTTTACTTTGGCCAGATCTACTTCAATCACTTTTCTTGATAATATGTACCCCAAAAACTTTCCAGATGTTACCCCAAATACACATTTCTTAGGATTGGGTCTCATATTGTACTGTTCAAGATGATCAAATACCTTGGCTAGATTTGTCAAGTGGTCTGATCTTTGGACTTATTTTTCTAGAATGTTGTCCACACAGTCCTCCATGATTGTGTGTAGCATATCATGAAATATGGTCATCATTGCTCTTTGATATGTCTCCTGCATTCTTTAGACCAAAGGGCATTACATTCCAACAAAATATTCCCCAAGCACAAGTAAATGTTGTTTTGTGTTGGTCATCTAGAGAGATCTTTATCTGGTTGTATCTGGAGAAACCATCCATTAAGGATAGCATCTCATGCCCTGCTGTTAGATCTACAATCATGTCAATACTTGGCAATGGAAAGTCATCATTTGGACGTACTTTGTTCAAGTCTCTGAAGTATGTGCATATCATTATGCCCCTAGTAGCTTTGGACACTGGTACTAGATTTGATATCCATTGTGGACAATCGATGGGTCTGATGAAACCCACATATAGTTGTTTCTTTAGCTCTACCTTTACCAGTAATGCTATTTGTGGATGCATTTTTCTAAGTTTTTTCTTGATAGGCTTTTCTCTAGGGATTACAGCTAGATGATGTACCACTAATGTTGGATCTAGTCTAGGCATGTCAACATAGGTCCATACAAAATTTACCTTCCGAGCGTTGATGAAAGTTGTCCTTTTCTTCTGGGTCCAGTGATGCAACATGGTAGGTTATCTTTGGGTCCTCTGTTGTGCCAACATTTATGGATTCTACTTCTTCTACTAGCAGTGTGGATCTTTCCTGATATTCTGATATGAGGAGATTGAATCTTCCATCCTTGGGTGCCTCTGAGAGGTTTTCACCTTCGAATGTATCCTTTATTTTTCTCGTTTCTAGATCTGATAGAGCCACAAGTTGGTTTTCTCTAGGGGATCATATTTTTATGTTCTTTCTTTCATTTTTGTGACTAGAAGATTCAATCTCTCCACCAAAGTATACCTCTTGTTCAAGTTCCATGATGAATCCTGCTTTGTGGTCTCTTGCTAGTATGTCTGTTCAAAGTCCCATGAACTTCGTGATTGCCTCATCATTCTAGAATTGATCTAGAACAGGTGTATGTTATTGTTGATCCCAATCTATGAGTTGTGGGTATTGGAGTGTGAGGTTATCATCTTGATCTGAAAAGCCTATGGAAGTAGATGAAAGGGTTAGTATGGTTTGGGTGTCCTTTTCCCATTGAGTGTATAGGTCATCATTGCTAGAGGAGGGAGAATACCACTTGTATTCATTAGAGTTTGTACCAGAATTGTAGTAGATGTTAGGAATGGTTTGAATATGTTGGAGAGGGAACCTATCAATGCTAAAATTATCAAATAAGTCTTCAACGAGTAAATCATTGTCTAAAAAAGTTTCTCACTTCTTCCAAGAGGTTCGTCTGATTTTTGGGATAACCACATCTTTTGGCTTATAACCTAGCCCCATATTCTTCTTCCTTTGTTCTAATATAATAGGTTTTGACCATCCTTGTTTGTGTATCTCCAAACCACCCTTTCCATTATATCCCATTTGTTTAACTAATTGATAACCTCTAGTAGTAGGGTCAATTAAAATAGGTTGCAAATTTTCTAGTTCTTCTTGGTCCTCCTTGTAGATCATAGATGAAAAATCCTCAAATATTTCTTCATCTTGCATGTCTCCCCACCTAGTGAATATAACGGGCTTGGAAATCATTTGTACTACCTTGATCTCTTTTGGAACTCCATATGCTTTGGGTGTTGGTGGAAGCATGTCGATGCAGAATGCTTGGTTGAAATAGTAATTCCCATTACCCTTGTCAAGTACCTTAATCTTGGCTTCCATTTTTAATTGGTCACTTAAGGTGTTCTTGGTTGAGGTAGATGGAAGTGTTGAAGGGTCAACATTAGAAAATGAGTGGAATGTTATGTCGTTGCTAGGCACATGTTGGATTTTATTGGATTTCTCCTCTAACTTGGCATATAAATGAAAAGTTTCAGGATCGATATATAGTGTTACCTCTTTTTCTTCATGGTGAAACTTTAGTAATTGATGAAAAGTGGAAGGGACTACTTGTAAGACATGGATCCAAGGGTGTCCCAGGAGAAGGTTGTATGGCAATTCAAGGTCCAATACTTGACAAGTGGTTTTTGTTAGGGCTGGCCTTATCTGCACTGGTAACTTGACTGTTCCTTCATAATTTCTTTCTAGGTCATCATAGGCCCTTATTGTGATACTCTTTCCTTTATCAATCACATCGTCAAAATATCCCAATTGTTTGACAAATTTTAAGGTATAGATGTTTCAACCTGCACCATTATCTATTAGTAACCATTTGACCATGGTTTTATGAACACCAACCTCTATGTAGAGGGCTTGGTTATGTAATGTTCTTTGGGGTAGATCTTTCTCAGAAAAAGATTGAATGATTGCTTTGTGTGATTTTACCAACCATAGATTTGAATTGACTAGGATTGAGGTCATTAGGGACTGCTATTTCCAATGCCTTTTCAAGTATTTCCCTATGGACAGGTGATAGTTTTAACAACTCCAATATTGAGATTAGGGCAGGTGTTTTCTTTAATTTTTCCACAATACTGTAGTCATTTGGTTACTTGTTTGTAGGTTTGGGCGGGACTCCTTGAATTGTAACTCATCCTCGATGGGTGGTTACATTACATTTGTTGTCTCCACCTCGTAGAGTCACTACATTTTCCCTATTATCATCAACTTGCAAAAGTGTTCCTAACAATGTGTCCCCATATGTGTAATTGGCGTTATGGTATTCTTGTTTCTTTCCTTTGTCATTTCCTTTGGCATGGTTTGGGATTGGGTTTGAGTATATTTGTAGGTCCTTATTCCAAGGATGATGTTTTACATCTACCTCCCCTTTGTCTACTAAATCTTGGATAAGGTGCTTGAGTCTCATGAAATTGTTTGTGGTGTGTCCTTTGATCATATGGAAGTCACACAAGTCCTTGTTATACCATGGTGTTTTGAAAATAGGTTCCTCATAGTTTGGACGATCATTAGTTTTTAGGAGGCTTTGTTGTACTATTTTGCACATGACTATTTCTAGTGACTCACCTAGTACTGTGAATTTCCTTCTTGGTTGATCATACTGCCTTTGTTTCCCTCCCTAATTTGTTTGTTGGTTTACAACCTGATTGTTCTTGGGATAGGTGTTTTGGTTATTTTGTGCATTGTTTGGAACATAGCTTGTCTGTGCTACCTGTGGTTTATTTTGAACTATGTTCTATGTCTACCATAATGTTTTAGTATCAACCACTCCATCGTTTGTGGCATTCTTGTTTTTATCCCAGACTTTAGGTTTCTCATTTGAACTAGACATACTGTCTTTTAAGTTGTTTGTTTTAAGGGAACCTCTTGCGATGAGGGATCTCTAAATATTCAATCCGTTCTCAATGGTTTCTTCAAATTTTGCTGGACATAACATTGTGAGCTGATAATTAATCTCTGGTAAGACATTGGTAAAGAATATGTCCACCAATTCCTTGTCAGGAATAGGCCATTTACATCTACTAGCCTTGTGTCTCCATTGTTGTAGGTAGGAGATAAAAGATTCTCCTTGATTCTATTTGATCGTGGACAAGCTTGTGATGGTGACATCTTGCTCAATGTTGAAGGAAAAGTGACTTATGAATTTGTTAGACAGTTCATTGAAGGTTTTGACTGCTAGTGTCAAACGGGTGAACCACTCCATAGCATGGCTTGTAAGGCTGCGTGGAAATAGTCTCATAAGATATGAGTCATTGTGTCGTACTTCCATGCATGATACAGAGAAATCCTGTATATGTTCTACCCGGTTCCCTCTTCCTTTGTATTTGTTCTCAAACCAAGGTATTTCAAAATTATTTGGAAAGGGTATTGTAGTGACATATTGATTGAATGGGAATGGGAATATCTCTTGGATAGTATAGGGATTTTTTTTTTTTATCTGGCTTGCATTCCTACTACCTATTGGGTGACAGCCTCTAGCCTCATTTCCATATCCATTTTTGGTACGTTTGTTTGCGAGTTTTGTGTATAATAGCCTTGTTGTCTCACCATGTTTGGGTCGTATATCGGGTATTGTGAAGGTATGAGACCTTGGTAACTATTTTGGGAATATAACAGGTTAGGTCCCTACTGGGTGTAAGGAGGGTTAGCTCCTTATTGCTGAGATGAAGTGTATTGAAGGTTACCATGTTGATATGTTATCGGGACACCTTGTTGGTAGGACAACTGAAGAAGGGTGCTCTATGGCACACCTTGCTATTGGGAAAGACTAAATTGAAGGTTACCCTGTTGATGCATTATCAGGACACCTTGTTGGTAGGATGGTTGAGGAAGGGTGCTCTATGGCACACCTTGCTATTGGGAAGGACTAAAATGAAGGTTACCTTGTTGATGCATTATTGGGACACCTTGTTGGTAGGATGACTGAGGAAGGGTGCTATGTGGAAAACCTTTTTGATGGGTAGGACTAAACTGAAGGTTACCCTGTTGGTGTGTTATCAAGACACCTTGTTGGTAGGACAATTGAGAAAGGGTGCTTTGTGGAACACCTTGCTGTTGGGAAAGACTAAACTGAAGGTTACCCTGTTGATGAATTATTGAGACACCTTGTTGATGGGTTGACTGAGGAAGGGTGCTTTGTGGCACACCTTGCTGTTTGGAAGGACTAAACTAAAGGTTACCCTATCGATGCATTATTGGGACACTTTGTTGATGGGTTGACTAGAAAAGGGTGCTCTATGGCCCACCTTGCGGCTAGTATTGTTGGTTCAGAAGGGGACCATGTGGTCCACCTTATTGGTGGTACTAATTGTTCATATGGGGACCTTATGTTCCACCTTGTTGAAGGTATTGAATGTTTTGGGATGGTTCAATGTTTGAGGTATTCTGAGGTATATACTATCTAGGAGGAGGATTATTTTTTGGTGGTTCATATTGTGATGGTCATCCTTGATACAATTGTGCTACTACTGCTTGTTCAACCTGAGTTGGTTTTCTGAATAAGGGTTTCTCTTTGGGTTGACCATCATTTTGTGAGAACACAGGTGGCATGTTTGGAATCTCTAGAGGTTTGGTTATCTATCTTACAACTGAGTTATCCCCTAAGGGAATAAGGTTGGAATCCTTGAGAGCTTCTATGTTGAAATCCACTAGTAATTTAGCACCACTCTGTGCTAACTTGAAGAAATAGGAGTTTGGATCCTTTCTCAATAACCTGTCCATTAGTTTAAGAACCTTCGGGTTGTTAGAATGTTTGAACAATTCATCTTCGTTTATTTATTCTTCTATGTCTACCTCCTCTATAACCACTATGTTTGGGTCTTGGTTGTTTTGTTCAATTACCTCCTTCTATTTGCAATTTAGTTTCTCTTCACTGAAGGTATTTCTATACATAGGCCTTTTCTGCGGTGTTTCAAGATCACTTGGCCTATAGCCCCAAGGGCTACTTTCATCATTTATGGCATTGTTTGGTGGAATGCTAGTGTTGGTTTTGCTTGCTTCCATTTTCCTTTTGTGTTGTGACCTTGTGGTTGTCATAAACAATTAACAAGCTTTTGTGATTTTTTTCCTAATTCCTATTCTCTGGAAAAGACATGGCCTATTGGTGCAAAGCGATAATAGAAGTGATCTAGCTGGTTTTGATGGTTGTGATATCTCCTTGAGAAGAAACCTTTGGAAGACATTTTTTGTAGGATGATTCTTTGAGAGCCTAAGTACAGATTTCCATTTAAGGATCTTTCTCTTTCCAAATCTAAGGATCTTTTTCTTTCCAAAAAGCATAAGGGATGTGTATTTATTTCCATGTAGGTGGTGGTAATATAGGTCTTCCGGCTGCCAGGTCTGCCTTTTCTTCTTCTTTGTCTAAGATGATGGATGCGGTGAGAAATTGGTAGGGTGTTTCATTTTTCTCAAATATAAAGGTTCTCAAACTGCTTATGATGTCAGTTTGGGCACCTTCAATATGTGTGTTACCTGGTTGAAATATTGGTGCTACAAGCCCTTGTTGTTGAACGAGAGTTGTAGGTTGCCAAATGGTCATAAGGTATGATGGTGTTGTGAGGTGGTTTATGGTGTTAATACCCTATCATAAGATTACTCAATACCTATTGCAATGTAGGAGGTAGTAATATGGGTCTTCTAATTGCTATGTTTCCTTTTTCTTCCTCTTCGTTTAAGATGATTGATACAGTGAGAAATTGGCAAGGTGTTTCATTTTTATCAAATGTAAAGGTTCTCAAACTGCTTATGATGTCAGTTTGGGCACCTTCAATGTGTGTGAAACTCGGTTGAATAATAGGTTCTACAAGGTCTGGTTGTTGAATTGGAGTTGTGGGTCACCAGATGGTCATAAGGTGTGATGGTTTTGTGGGGTGGTTTGCTATGAAACTCAAAAACCCTAAGGCTTGAGTGTTGTTTTGGAATGTGGCTACTTTTTGGAAACCAAAATGCTAAAGAACTAGGGTCGATATTCCACTTCCTGGTCTACATGATATGCTGTGGGAAAGATACTTGAACTATTTGTGAGTTCCAAGTAACTGGTGATATCATATAATTTTTGAGTGGAGGAATGATCCTAATGTTTTGTTGGATTTTGATTTCAAATAAGTAGTATGGGAATAATGGGTGAGAGGCTTTGTGACAAATCTGATTTTCCAAGTGTCTTGTTCAATCAATGACTTTATAAACAACTTCAGTTTGTTTTTCCCCTAAGTGTTTAGCAAAAATATTGTGAGTTGGAATGGCAGTTTGTAACCTCTGTGTGTTTGTTTCCTCTATGTTCTTGAGTATGGAAAATTATATAATAGCACTGGACTGACTCAAAAGCATGGGATTTATGTGACCTGAATGTCTATAGCTCAAGTTGTGAAATCACAACACCCAAGCCATAGTTACCAAAGTGTTTATTTTGATCAATGCAACCTAAAAATAAAAGCCGAAATGTTCAAAAAACTTTTAAGGATAAATCCTTTCAAGGAGTGCAAATGTAGGGCTTCTTTCACAAGTATACACTAATTCAAAGGGTTTGTGGTTTGACCATTTTGTTCAATGTTTGTTTTGATGTGTTATTTTTCTTTTAAATCAAACACAAAATTTTATGTCACAATTGTTTTTGAATGTAATTGGGAAAGTTTGACATTAACAATAAATTACAACCCTAGTGGAGAGAAACCATCCTCTTAGGTGGGCTTGCCTCATTCTTCGAAGAGACAATTTTACATGCGACTTATGACACAAGCCTATAGTCAGACATGGAAAGTAACTTCTCAAAAGTAAATTCTAATGCACCAATTTCAAAGAATGTTTTGGATAATAAGGTAGCTTCTAAAAAAATTGGCTTTTAGTCATGTTCTGGGGATATTATTTTCAGGCACCTACACATGCGGTGTTTTGTTCAATTAAGAACCTTCCAGCCCTTTTGGGTTTTTACGCATCACAAGGATACTGAGGAAGAATACGTCGATATAGGACATCCACACCAGGTGAGTGATGAACTTTCCTCACACTCACAAAAGATTTATATAGTGGTCTAGAATGAAAGTACCGCTTGGGTCGCCTATGAGTTCTCTAGTGCAAGACGTGTCTCAATATGTAGGCCCTCTAAGAAGGTATGCTACAAAGCTCAAAATTTTCTCGCTCACCCAAGATCACCAAAAGGTGTGAGGGGAGAAGAGAAACATTTAGCTTTTCCAATCAATGAATACACAACATACAATTCATAGAAAATTGATTCATTTTAAACACCTTGAGCAGTGTTATCCCCAAGAATATGTGAATAACATAAACAAAATGTTCTTTGTATTTTTGCACCAATTGAAGTGTTCAGGACATCAAGTAGTTAGGATAGCAATGGTGTGAAAACAACAAAAACATTTTGTTCATTTTAATCCCCAAAATTGAAGTGTTTCTAAGAAAATTAGGCCTGGTCTTAACTGGTCAACAAATGTAAATCTTGCGTGTGTCAACAAAATGAAAAAAGTTTGCACTTTTTTTATGCACCAAATGCAAAGGTTCCTAATTATGAAAACATGAAATGAGTTAATTTTTAGAGCCCAAAATTGAAGTGTTTTATGTTCTTTTTATTAGCACCAAAAGAGAGTTCCTACTTTAGAAAGCTTCAAAATGGTTTATTTTAACAACACCAAATCAAGTGTGAGAGTTATTGTTGTTCATTTTAATGCACCAAAAGGAAGTTACTAATTTAGAAAAACTTCAAATTTGTTCATTTTAAATAGCACCAAAATCAAAATGTGAGAGTTGTTCATTTAATGCACCAAGAGGAAACTCCTAACTTAGAAAACTTAAGAATGGTTCATTTTAGCAACACCAAATCAAATGTGAGAGTTGTTCATTTTAATGCACCAACAAAAATTTCCTACTTTAGAAAAACTTCAAAATTTTTCATTTTAGATAGCACCAAAATCAAAATGTGAGAGTTGTTGTTTGTTCATTTTAGAGCACCAAAAGGAAATTCCTAACTTAGAAAACTTAAGAATGGTTCATTTTAGCAACATCAAATAAAATATGAGAGTTTTTGTTCATTTTAATGCACCAAAGAAAGTTCCTAAGTTAATAAACAAAAATATTTGTGGCTCCAAAGATCTTGGACCGATTGTCTTCTCTTCACAAAACAAGTTAGTATGTTCAAAATCCTACATAAAAATCCATTAATTCCTACAAAACAAGAAAAATGTTAGCAAAGAGGGTCATTACAATAGTGCAAGATCCATGCACTTGTCTTCTAAAGAAAATGCTTAGAAAAAAGTCAAAAGCTTAGAAGAAATTTTGCAAATGCTCATAAATTTGGAAAAAGCTCAGATTTTCTGTGCAGGTGCAAACCCAGAAACTTCAAAAGAATGTTTTTTGGAGCAAAAGCGTTGATATTAGTGCAAAGGTGAGCTTCCCATGGAAAAGGCGAGCTTCTTTTGGAAAAATCTCATAATTATTGACAGTCAAAAGCGAGCTTTTGTTGGGCAATCCATGAAACATCTCTAGAAGGCTCCTAGAATCCTGTGACTTCAAATTTGCTCATAAAAACATTAGTAAGGAGGACCTAGGTCCCATCAGGCATGCCAGAATGTGTGAGGGGGAAGGAATCCATCAGGAAAATGTGAAGGCAATGATCAAAAGTAAGATTGAAATAAGAAACTATCTAATCCAAAACACTTAATCTATTCTATTCCATCACTCATGAGATGTACAAATCTAAGCTATTTGAATGAAATGAGATCCTAAGATATTCAAAATGAATTCAAACAAACAAAATAATAGTTTACCATCCCATTTTTGAGTGTATTTGCATGATGTTGGGTTTGTTACATTATCAACTAGAAACCTCCATTCCAGCGAAGGTGCAGAAAGCTGGATGTAAACTGATAACATGATTTGAAGAAATGAGGAAGCTCTATCAATGGTGATCTTGACAACACTTCATTGCATAAGGTAAGTTGAAATTCTGATCCATATTTGTGAGGAGAGAGGTTTGTTATATATGAAAAGGTATTTTGAATCGACGATTAGGAGCGCATTGGAGAATATCTAGATCAATGGTCAACATGTGTTGAGAGGATTTAGACATGAGAAGATTGTGCAAAGTTGATTGAACAATTAGGGTGATTGAAGAATAGATTGGCTAGTTAGGGTTTTAGATTGATTGGTTAGCAATTGATTGATTAGTTAGGGTTTAATTAGAAATTAGATGGTTGAGTTAGAAAAAATAGATTTCTTAGTTAGCAATCCATGATTTTCTCAATCAGAAAGTGTGTTAGGAATATTAATTATTATTTTTAATTAATTAATTCCTTTTTATGTTTGATTTTTTTATTTTTTATTAGACTGTAGGAATTTGATAGCATGACCCCCTATAAAATGTAGTGCACCTGGTAAAAATTTTAACGTGATTGGCGACACTGGCGCGAGACGCCCTCTGGTACCATAGGGGTGGGGGAGACTAGACCTCGTGACCAACCTCCTGCAACAGGAAAGATTTAGCCAACCGAGCTAGGGTCCCAACCCCTTTTTGTGTTTGATTTGATTTTTGATAATTTGAATAGTTTGATTTGATTATTCAAATTTTGGAGGGAAAGTGTGATAATTAAATTATTATGATTTAATAATTCAATTAATTTTGAGGAATAAGGTGAATTAGTGATGTAATCAAATAATTGACGCTGTTTGACTAATCGGGATGAAGTAAGATTAGGTTAGGACTTTATTAAATAAATGTAATTTATTTAATTGGTCAAAATGATGAAACATGAATTAATCAAATAACGTTGTATTATTCGATCAATAGTAGAATTAGGGTTTATTAAATAAACAATATTTATTTAATTTGTCAAGAATGATGAAAAAGTGAATTAATTAAATAATGTTGTATTGTCCAATTAATAGAGGAAATTAAGGTTTTGGATGTCGTTTGATGTCGTTCGATACCGTTTGATGAATTGTGAGATGTCGTGGGATGATTTTGAGATGTTCTGAGTTGATTCAAAGTTGTTTCGAGACGTTATGAGTTGATTTAGAGTTGTTCCATGACATTCCGAGTTGATTCAAAGTTGTTCCAAATTGATTCAGAGTCATTTTGAGTTGATTTAGAGTTGTTCTGAATTGATTCAGATTCATTCTGAGACATTCTGAGTTGATTCAGAGTTGTTCCAAATTGATTCAGGGTCATTTTGAGACGTGATAGGTGTTAAGTCAATTTTACATGTCTACACCTAGTTTTTATATAGTTGATGTTTTGTACGCATTTCTATTTCATATTTTGTACATTTTGTTTCCACTTGGAAAAGTTGGCATCCCATTTTGGAGTGGTTTGTATTTTTTGTTTAGTAGATTTTTTTTCCTTACATGAGGATGTAGGCATCTCACTTTGGTTTTGTCTCATTTGGACACGTTGAATCTTGAAATGTGTGTAAGAGCATCTTGATTAGTCTTCATGGATGTTACATATAACATATTTTAAAGATGCTAAAGATAATGTAAGAGGGAAGTTACATTGAAATCTTGACCAACCCTATGACATTGTTTGACACTTTCCATGAATAATCTAATGCACGAAAGAATAAGGAAAAATTGGATGCCCAAGTTTGGGTAGTCAAATATTCTATGTTATGACACTATGACAACATCTAAAGAATATTATATTAATATCAAAGGGAATCTTAAACCAAGGGAGGTGTTGGGATCTAGGTCCAACAAATTTGGAAACCTTACCTCTCTTGGCCTTGTAAATGGCTTCCAAAACCAACTGATGGTTTCATCTTTTCATTCTTCTAGAAATTGGAGATTGGAATAGGAAGTTGGAAAAGTTGTTTATAGGTTGAGTAGTCAAAAAGTTCTAGAGGAATTTAGAGGGAGAATTTGTATTGGTGTAGCTCTTGTTGAGGATTAATACAAACTTCAAGGATCTCTTTGGATGTGAAGTTTTCCCCCACAAGGGTTTCTCCACATATATCTTGTGTTATAGTTTACATCTATTTTATAGTTATTTTCATTTTCACCAATGATTCATCACTATTTAAGTATTTGGATGCTTTAAATTTGCAACATACTTTCACTTGTTAATTATATCATATTTCTAATTTTTTATTAGAGCTAAGATTGGCTTGATTTGAGAGAGGGACACCTTTATTTGAGTGTGACCATTTTCTTGCAATTTTAGGTGTAGGATGATAAGAGGTCATGGTTAGTGTTGAGAAGTTGTTGAGATGATTTAGCATTGTTGTCATTGATGTCAAAACCTGGATTCTAAAGGTTGTGCTCTGAATGATATACATAAATGATGTCTCATATATTGTACTATGATGTTACGTAGTATGGATGTTATCTTTGATCTAAATATGGTAGTAATTATTTTGGGACATTCATGGAAGTCAGTCAATGCAGAATAATGAAGACTACTCTTTTTATGTTGGATGTTGTGCTCAAATCTTACTCTGGGCAACCTTGCTATCTAGACATTCATGTAACATGTTACAAGTTTTGGTATGTCTCTTCGATTAATACTGAAATTGATGATAATCAAGATTTGGTCTTGGTTGTGGGATTCCTGTCAGCTCCATAATATATTTCATGTAATTCAAAGTTTGCTATCTTCTAATAATTATGTTATGTAATGAATCTATCTTATGTATGATCTATTTATGGGCCCCTTGGTAACGTGATAAGAAGATATTTTGTGTGACCTATCTTTTGGGTCTGGTGCTAGCATGCAAGGCCTTATTGAATATCTCAAGGTTGTTCTTCATGCCGACATGTTTTGTGGTGATCTAATTCAAATTGTATTTGGCTGACTTGGAAGACTATGAAGACATTGTGTCTAGCCGACCTAGGAGATTATGATGACACATAATGGTATAAGTAAAGGTTGTCTTTCTTCGATGAGATGAAAAGAGTGGAGTATGATGTGTGCGAGCAGATAAGAGGGTGTGAAGGATGAAGTAAATCTATTTTGCATAGTTTGTGCGAAGAAGTTGTGCAAAAGTTTCTTGATCAGATCTATTGTAGACATATATTGTGCTCTTAATCGGAACTAAATTCATGCATAGATAGATGCAATTTCATTAGTTCACTTTTTTCAGTGAGACTATTTTGTAATCAGTTGTATTAATTGGGTAGTGAGCCCACCGGTAGTGGGCCTTACCTACAGTGAGCATTTTTCCAGTGATCCTTTTGTAAAAATCACCTTAACTGGTGACACCTTAATCAGTGTTTTATAATTGAGAATTAGCATTCTTCATGGTTTTTCCATTCTTGGGTTTCCACATAAATTCTGGTGTTCATTGCGCATGGTGTTGTTATGTGCTTTCATGTTCATTTTTTTTAGATGATTATCTAATTGATTTAAGTTTTCTTTGGACTAATTAAAGATAAGAAGTTTTTTTTTAGGATAACTGATTCACCCCCTCTCAGTTATCCAGACTGTTCAATAGTTAGTTCATCTTGGTTGGGGATAGAAAAGTTAAATAACACAAGCTTTAAGCTTTGGAAGCTAAATATGGAGGATCTATTGGAGGAAAGAGATCAATTAATTTCTATGAAGAGTGAAACCAAATGAGATATTTACTTGATTTGTTTGTGTTTATCTAAAAAAAATTAAAATATTTTGAATATAGTGCATATAAATTATGGAAAATAATAGAAATATTTACCAAACTAAGAGTCTAATAAACAAGTTATTTTTTAAAATAAAGTTCTATTCTCTTAAGATGAAGGATGGGGACTTGGTTGCAAAATAATTAAATGCTCTTAATGTAATCTTGAGTTAGTTATGCTCAGATTATTTGAATACAAATGAGAGTAAATGCATTTATTGTTATGTTCATTGCCTAAATCTTGTTATAATTTAATCCTTGAAATTAGTGGTTCTTTTATAGATGATCCAAAGTTGGATTCCCTCATAGTCACTCTTCTCTTAGAGGAAACAATGAAAAATATTTAAAGGGGTCTAACAATACATTCCATGTGTAAGGTAGCTCTAAGGAGAGAGGTAAGGACAAGAATAAAAGTGATAAGGACAAGTCTAAGGACCATTCTAAGTCCAAGAGATGGTCTAAAAACCTAGTAAGAGTAGATTGAGCTGCTATAACTATTGTAAATGGGAGAATCTCAAAAAGGAATATAAGAATAAGAAGAAAATTAATGATGATTCCTCTATGGATAAATCCTTTGATGATTTTATTATTTTTGCTAATTTTACCTTTGATGATGCTTGGCTAATAGATTTAGGTGCATCCTACCACATGAATCCTAAAAAGGTGTGGTTTTTAACACATTCAACTTATGATGGGAAATTTTCCTTGTAGACAACACAGAATATTGTGGGCCAAGGGGATGTACAATTGATTTTTAGTGATAGGAGCTTTTAAAACCTCAAAAAGAAGTAGTGCATATCCCTAATAGCTAGGATTTTTTTTTGGTATTAAAAATGAATGACATGTTATTTTTTAGAAGAGTGTTTACAAGTTAAACAAAGGGAATTTGGTGTTATTTATGGGTACTAGGTGTTGCACCCTATTTAGGATTGATGCATTTAAATTTTATAACACCATCAATGTAACTAATAACATTGTATCTTGTAAGCAATGGAACCATAGGATGGGTCACATAGGTGAGAAGGGTCTCAAAAACCTCATAAATGAGATGGTTGATGATTTATTTGGTTACTCTACTAATTTTGATTTATGTGAATACTATGTATGGAAAACAACATAGAGTATTATTCAAATTTGAAAGTACTAGGGATAAATTTTTTTTGGAGGTTATACATAGTAATGTGATTGGTTATGTGTATGTTGTGTTGATCAAAAAGTCTTGCTACATTTTTTCCTTTGTTGATGATTATTGTAGATATTCATAGGTTTAATTTTTGAAGGAAACATATGTTGTATTATCTACATTTAAAGATTTTATAACACTTGTTGAGAAATTCATAGATAGAAAATTAAAGATTTTAAGAACAAATTATGGTGGTGAAGTTTTCTCTAGGGAATTTGATCAATACTTTTTGCATGCATGAATTGTTAAATAAAATAATAATATATAAAAAAAATGAAGTGGTAGAGAGAATGAATAAGAATTTAAGGAGTAAATCTAGAATCATGTTGACTAGTGCTAAGGCCTTGAACAACATTTTTGGGCTGAAAAAATTCACATTGTTTGTTACCTGGTTAACATAAACATTCTTTTGCTCTTGATAAAACTCCCTATGAGGTATGCATCAAGGATTTTTTTAGTGGTGAATGTTCATTAATTGGTGAATAGTTTATATTAGCCAATTTAAAATTGGCGAATACATTGCAACCAACAAGGTGGCCAAATCGCCTAGATTTTATGAATTATTGGTCCAATGAATTTCAATTCGCCATAAATTTGTTTTATGAGGCTTATGTAATTAATATTTTTTCCATAACAAACTATGTGTTTCCAATGTTCTGATTAATATTTT
Source organism: Sequoia sempervirens (assembly GCA_007258455.2). NCBI lineage: Eukaryota > Viridiplantae > Streptophyta > Pinopsida > Cupressales > Cupressaceae > Sequoia > Sequoia sempervirens. The sequence continues at coordinate 75,321 of VDFB02159297.1, read as the reverse complement.
CACCTGGAATCTCGGAAGCATGTATTAAATCATCCACATATTCACCAATAGTATTAAAATGACATTGTGTATTAGGAAATGTTTTTCCAACAACATTAAATGTTCATTGCGTGCGAGAACCCATTTTGTCGATAAAATTTAAAAATAATTACGTATGAGGACTCATTTTTCCAATAACATTATAAAATAATCACATTTGAGGACACATTTTGCCAATTACATTAAAAAATAATTGCGTATAAGGACCCATTTCACCAATATTATGATAACTTCATGCTAATCGTAGGCCCATGATCACCTTGAAAATTACAATGTATGTGTTTTTTTGAGGTTTGATTAACCCAATATTTAAATGTATTGTTATATAATCATGCGAGATTCACCAAATTTTTACTATACTATTTAAAAATCTTGTAGAATTCACCAAATATGGATTGATATAATTACAATTGAAACTTTGATTTACTTTTACACATTTTGTTCAGTTCTAAACTTGTGAGCTCTTGATTCAGATTCAAGATCATAGGAAAGTTACAAACTTAAAACTACAAACATTGTTGCATTAGCAAATAGCGAGATAGTGAAAACCTAAAGGTAAGTGATCATTTCTTCATAGTGTTATAAGATTATTTATCTCTTTGTCATTCTTGCTTCAATATTAAAGATGATTTTGAGTAGGGAATGAAATACATCCAAGACCCAAGGATCTATATTTTATGATTCCTTCTTAAACAAGAAGAAATTTTTTGGTAGCTTTTATTTTGTGAGAGATGTCAAGTAGGACCAAGAGTAAGACTCCTCAGGGTGGTGAAGGGAGACCATCAAAACACCCAAAACATAGAGTTACTATAAAGTCTTAATTTGACAATGTTTTTGGTCCATCAAAACAAGATGGAACTACATAATCAACACTTGCACCAAATATTAACGAAGAAGGGAATACCTCAGAGGAAGATCAAAATGAGTTAATTGAGTCAGATGAGGGTGACAATGCCACATAAGATGTTCCAGGGGATACCCAGGGTAGCCAAAATGAGTTAATTGACCTAGATGATAATATCGGTGTCATAAATTACATTGTTGTAAGGAAGAGGAAAAAAAACCAAATAGAAAACAAGGAGTGAGTGGGTTATGACAAAGAATTTTTAGATTGATTGGGTGTCAAAGCACCCATTCATTAAACCAATGGAGAATGCAAACAAAGATGAACCTCCAACATAATGCAAGTGTAAGCTTTATAGTTCGAAATATAAAATGGATAAGAAGTTGCAGCTAAAACTTGACACTATTGAAAAACATATTGATAAATTTTATGAAAAATAAATCATAGACGAAAAGGAAAAATTAATATTAAGATGGAAATGAAAGGAAGAATTTCTTCATGTTAAGCATACCCTAGAATATGACTAGCATATGAAAAGAAAGGTGAAGCTTGTTGAATCTGAAGGTTCATTTGAAGCTCAATTTGAAAATATAATGGCAGGAGCACAATTGGCAAAAACTGTTTAGTTGAGTGTTGCTTTTCATATTTTGTCTAGAGGGCATCCTATGATAGACTACCCAAAATATAATAATTTTTTATCTTTTTTGGGAATACCTAACTTTCCAAGCACACATTAGTCCATAAAATGTGGATGGACATGGGCGATTTTCCTTGTTGAGGTGGAAAAATAAGATTTACAAGAAAAAATAAAGGAGTCAACCTTCATTGCATTAATTTTAGATGAAGTTACTATGGTAGATAATACTTCTTGGGTATGTATGTATGTGTCTACTATACACAAACATGTCCACCAACCTCATCTACTTTTTATTCATAAAATGAAGGAGATTTCAACATCACAAAATCTATTTGAACTAGTTAAAATCTTTGAATGAAATTGGAGGTAATGATGACTTCACATTGCCAAAAAATTGGTGTGTGAAAGAGATGATGGAGCTTCAATAATGCAAGGTCATAAGAACAATATTTGTGTAAAGTTACAAACTACTTATTCACCATACATGACTTCCATTCATTGTATGGACCACATTAATGAATTTACCATTTGAATTTGTAAGCAAGTTTCCTTCAGTATCAAAAGTTGAAAATCTAGTCTGCGAGCTCTACTCATACTCCTATCAAAGTCCCAAAAAATTTGCGGAATTACAAAAAAAATCTAAGGGAATAAGAAAAGGAAAAAAAAAATCTTAAGGATGTTGATGTCAAATGGATCTCCTTGCATGGACCAGTGCAATGAGTTTTGATTGGAGTAATGTACGAACATCACCACACTGTAGACAAATCTCTTGACCTCTTACACAGGTTAAGCGATGTAGAGACACTCTTAACTTTATCTAGTCTTCACCCCATGCTGGATGAAATGAACAATCTTGTGTAAAAAACCCAAGAAAGAACTATGCATATTAATGAATATAGTAAACTACGTAGAATGACATGCATGACCCTCAATAATCTATACCAATCAGATTGTCCATTTGGAAGTCCAAAATTTATAAGCTAGTAGTTAATTAAAGATTTGAACAATCCAAGTATTTTTTTACAATTTAATGCAAGCAAAGAGTTATGTGTCTTTATACATGGATTTTAGATACTAATGCACTATTGTATGAGAGTCAGCACTCTACTAGAGAAATACTTGTTACAAAGGCAACTTTTAACAATATTGTTAAATATGTAAGTACTACTTTAAAATATATTGCAATATCTCTTTCCTCAGATATTATAGAATGATTCCCTCAAGATGAAATACTTGAAGCCATGTTTTTTTTGTATCCTCAATTTTGGGTCCCACACCACCGTCAACTAGACTATTTTCATATGAAATTAATTACCTTGGCCAAACATTTTTCAAAAAGTTCAAAATACAATGGATAAAAAATAGAAGGAATTATAAATGCAACTAAACTTAGAGATCAATCTGGTCATTTTGTAACAACTATTATTGAACATGTTGACTTCTTGGGGAATCCCATGCAAGTGGGATCAATAACAAGGTTTTGGAAAACCTTAGGTCAGAGTGAAATATTGTGTGATTCATTATCAAATTATTTCAAACTTGTTGATTTATGTCAAACAATGATATTGGGGTTAGTGGATGATGAGAGAGTTTTCAGTGCATTGGGATTTTTTAAATCAAAGATAAGAAGCAAACTAGATAAGAATTTGAAAATTTTCTTGAGGATGTATACAACTAGGTACAATATCCAAAGTTTTCCTTTCGAAAGGGCACTCACAATCTAGAAGTCCATATGTGAAAGAAGAGGGTTGTGCAACACTTCAAATGTTAGTGATAATGACACAAATGATAGTGATACAAATGTTGAACTTGAGATGTAGTTAGGTGGATGTATGCAGGGCGAAGAAAATGAAGACCAGACTCAGAGTCAAGACAACTCTCAATCTCATCATTACAGTGAGGATTAGGAGGTGAATTAGAAAATACAATGGATTTAGTGTTTACTAGGTATTTATATGCATTTCATGAATCATATTCCTAACTTTCATTGATGATATTTTATATTGTATTCCATGAATCAAATTTAATAAATTAGCTTACTACTATTTTCCATTGTTCCAATGTATAAAATAAATTTTAAACATTGTTTTCAAATTGGTTAATTAGTTACTAAACACAATTTTCAATTTCCATTTATTAATTAGCATATTATTAATAATTTGATACTTTTATTGTGTCATACTGATAATTTTTACATGCACTCAATGATTCAACTAAATGCTTAATAACAACAATAGCATATACAACATTAGCAATCATTTAATGTGTATCTAGTAGTAGAAACCATAGTTTTATTTAATTGAGCAATTAAATAAAACATATAATTTGAACACATTAATGAATTTTAGTTTTGTATTAATTTTTAAATGAAGGAATACATAGAGGCAATGCAAAATCTTGCTCAAAAACAACTTTGTATAGAGCTGAGTTGGAAACTCATATTATCAAATCATTCATAATTTAAATTGAAACTTGAATTGAATGTTTCAATCAAAATTGCATTCAAGATTATCAATGGTTTGATGGAATCCAAATAGTTCGCCTCATCTAGGTTATGAGGACTAATCCAAATAAATTTTCCTTGTATCCTCCATCTTCTTTCTGAAAGAATCATTTCTAATGAATCACTCTTTTGTGTCAAAAGCCAATGGCAAACCAAGCTCTTTCAAGTTCTCTACCTTTTTATCTAGCTTCTTCATCTTATTTGTAGCCTGATCTAGAAATTCCTCTATTTCACATTGTCTCAAACACTTTTTAATGATAGATGATGTCTTTATTGAGGCATCAATCTGGTCGTGAATCCTTTGAATTTCAATTCATTGTCATTGGCTTTAGATTGTTTGTAAAATTTGATTTGCATTTTTCTCTCTTGAAATCACATTTTTGTTGTCAACTATGTATTTTTTGAGCTTCCTATTATATACTATCAAAGAATCAATTAATTAAAACAATTCACATAAATGATCAATCCTCTCTATTATTTCCTCTCATATCTTTTGTTTCATATCCCTCATTGTTTCTCTACAAAATGCATCTAACAAGACTTTATTTCATTTTGTGCCTCCCTAGCTGTATTGCCAATCTTTCATTGGTTTTTCTCTCTTCCTCCAATTTTTGTTCCCAATGTTTTGTATTTTGTTTCTATTCTTCCATATTGAATTTTAATTTATTTGTTGAGTCATTGGATTTTGCCAAGTTTTGTTTTATTTTTTTGAAGTGGCTTTTTCATCATCATATTTTTTGATGCTCTCATATAACCTTTGCTTTAGTTCATTCAATTTTAATTCCACCTTTGTTTGTTCATCCTCTTTTCTTGTAGATGTAGAGGCAATTTTTTTAATTTTTTTTTTCTAATTCATTGCTCTTTTTATCTATTGCTTTCCTCTTTGCTTTCTCATTTTCTAGATCTACTTGTAACTTTTCTATTTGAATATGCAACCTATTTTTGTCTCTATTGCTTTAGCAATGATGTGTACACCACTTCGTTGTTATTTTTGATACATTAATTTTTTCATATTTTTTAATCAAGAAAAATCCATGTGTACATTGCTCGCCTCAAATTTAGAGTGATGCATCTAATTCTCTGGTTTATTTTGAATTTTGGGAACAACAATCATGTACTCCATGGTTTTTGTATTTGGGTCAAATGTGGTTAATACCCTAGTTGTTGCATGCTTTGAAGCTATAGTAGATGTACTCTTTATCATTTGATTACTTTATTTTTTATACATTTATGATTTCTTTCTGTAGACACCTAAAAATAGTCTGGAGAATCTAATTAATTAAATATGATTTATTTGATTAATTAATCCTAAATTCAACTACTTAGTAAACAAATAGAAATATTTATTTATATTAAGTTCACTATTAATTCTTCTATTTTATCATATTATTTTCCTCTTAATTAAATAAACAAAATTAAATACTTTGTTTTATTTAATTGTTATCATTATTATTTGTTCTATAATTTATCCATTAATTCTATCTTAAATTAAATACACAACTTCAATAATTTGTGTTATTTAACTATCTTATCATATTCTTCTTTATTAAATGGGCAAATATCAAATATTTATTTTATTTAATTCAATATTCCTAATTTGCTAATTTGAATAAATCAAATATATTCAAATAAATGCATAAATCAAATCCCTTTATTAACTCACCAATAAAATTAGATTTTTCAAATCTAATTAATGCAACTGTCATTCACAGGAAAAACCTCGGGGACAAACCTATAGGCAATCCTCTCAATCTTCTGCCTCAAATCTTTCCTCTCATCTTGCCTGGTGTTTTCATGGGGAGGAACAATCCTCCATGATCAACTCCACCTTCTCATCTCATACCATTCAAATCTCCAGATTTAATCTCAACCTTTGTTGTGTTACCCTTGTGCAAAACTATTGCCAAAAATCTATATATACAGCCTTCTGAAGCATGAAAATGACCCGAGAATTATCATCTTTTATGCAAACTTACTCTGCAGGAATTAGTACTCAAGCAACCAAGCAATCATAAGCATTAGCATTTTAGTATCATCATAGCATCATGGCATTATTAGATTTCATATCACGGCAACATCATTAGTTTTTACTATAGCTTCCATTTAGTAGGTGTCATGTCAGGATAGTTTATAGTAGCATCATATCATCTAGAAATCATTCTCAATCATCACATCATTCCATTTAGCATCCATTCCATTCTCTAGATAGGAATTTTAAATAGTTACGGTGCTTATAAATCTGAGAGCTTCTGTAATTTGATAAATATTTGGAGATAGGAGACAATGAGACGCTTTCAAGCTTTTCTCTATTTTAAATTAGTTTAATTCATGTTGATCTTGATCTAATGTTTCATTAAGAGGTGTATTTAATTGTATTTAGTTTACATTTTTCACACTTACACTTTCTAAACTCAACATTGTAATCAAAACCTGAGGTTGTAGACATAATTGAATGCTTGAATGGTGAAGGAGTACTTGGAGTGATGGGAACATCTCTAATCATTTGAGACTAAGGCTGATGATTAGCCATTGTTGTTGCAGTCACACTAACAATAGGAGTTCCTTTTGAAAATGGAAATAACTCTTATAGAGTGGAAATTAAGGTAGTGGTAATGGTAGTTGGACTTGGACTTGTCATAATCCTTTGCTTCTTCAGAATGCCTTGATCACTGGGTGTCTATGTAGTATCTTCTATTGTTGGCCTCTTGTGTGTAGTTTGTTGTTGTAGCAAATTTTGACCACTACTAGTACTACTACCCATACCATCACCACCAATGGAAATGCCAGTTGCATTAGATTCTTCACTATATCCTATTTGTGATTGTATTTGACCATGAGGATTTGAAGCTATAACAAAATGAATTGTTTCACTTGTCCTTGTATGCCCTTGGGATTTTTTATTAGCTCCAATTCCTTGAAAATCACTAGGTTTTCTATGGCCTACTTCTATTGGCACCCGAAGGCCTTATTCTTTGGACCCCAAACCACCAACTTCATAACCCATTTTTTTGGCTATGACTACTCCTGAAGTATATGTTTGTTTTGTGGTCTAGCTTAAACTACGTTTGACTTTTCTTGCATATTTTTCACTTTTGTCTTCTCTTTCATCAAATCCATCATTAGTTTCTTAACCTTTAGAGGGATTCTCTTTATTCCATAAATTGCTAAACTCATCATGTTTTGGGATCTCTTGAAATATTGCATTAGTTTCTAGTTCACCCAGATCCTTCCTCATAGAACAAAAGACAATAATTTTTTATTATGTCCAATTTTCTTTTGTACAAGCCCTTCTTAGAGAATCTGGTATTTTTACTTAAGTAGATGGTCGACCACCATTTACATAATTTTTTTTGTACCTCCTGAGTTTCTTCTCTGTTTCTCTTTGTTGATGCAGTTTCCTCCATTATTTTTTTGACCCATCCCAAGAATTTATGTTTTTGTTTTTCAATATTTCTAGCAAGGGTTTACTTTGATGTTGAATTCTACTTGCAAGATTCTTACTAGCCACAAGCCTTGATTTAATGATGTCACATGGGTCATACTACCAATGAGAGTCAATATCATTTAAAAAAAAAGTTCATGTACCACAATGAATGTTTTTCTCTCAAATGTGAACCCTCCACATGAAAAAGGTAAAGAAGGGAATATGCTCTTCTTTTGCTAACTAAAAAAAGTATAGTTGATCTATACTCTCCATCTTTCGTACATATTCCAATGCAAAAACCCTCTTTATCACATGTATTGGAAGTTTGTAGGGCTCTACTCCTAATCCATAAAATCATAGCATAGTATATTCTTCCATGAAGTAACAGTCAACCAATTGTATTTCTGATCCCAGTTAAATGTATTCTCTACAAGACTCAGGAAATTTAAGCATTGGAGTATTTGTAATTGCTTAATACAATGGAACCAAAAATTATTCTACAAAATGATTGTATTTCCTTCAAGTATCATGCATCCTTATCTTAGCAGTCCAATCATATAATAGAGCCATTTTTTTTCCTTAGCATTCATATAGGGATTAATCTAAAGCTTGTTGGCTAGAAATATTCTAATAAATTTGAATAGAAAAAAATAGCACAAGTAGGTTGTGAACCTAAATGTTTTAGTGGAACCTCCTTTAATCATTAAAAAATATTTTTGCATGGATTCTAGAATGTGCTCAAGAAAGTTATATTTGACAAGTGGAGTAGCATAATGGATATCATATACCATTTCTATTAGAGTAATCATGCATTAACTAATAATTAATTAATCTTTAACTAATTATTAATCTAATTCATTTTATGCACTTAAACTAAACTTAGTAGTGTATTTTTCTATTAACTGAAGTGATCTATTATTAGATCATTTTATCTCATCATATAGGATGATGACACTTGTCATGATCTAATCCCTTTATCATTTAGGTTTGCTCCTATAAAACACTCACCCTCATTGCATTATCTCATATGAAGATCTCCTTGAATATTCTTGAGGTTCATTGTCAAGTATTTCTAGTTGATAATATAACAGATTATTGTTTGCATCTCTTGTGTGGAAGGTGTTTTTGTTCGTTGTTTGATTTTTTGTCTTGTTTTTTTCATAATTCTAACATCGTATAAGCGTGGATTTAGCAAACCCGCCTTCTCAATTTTTGAGGGTTTTCTTCAACTAGGGCTACAAGCTTCAAATATGGAATCTCCATTTCCTTTTTTGAAATTTTAAGAGTTGGGCAATTTTTTGGTGTATTTTGGTGCAAAAAAGACCTCAATGTTGCATTCAAGAGGCTAATTCAACGAATTTTGACTATAAATTTACCCAATTTAGTGTCAAGAGCTTTTGAGGCAAAAAAATTGTTGGGAGATTATCATATCGTACAACCTCCCAATTGTTGTACCATACAATGGATTTTAAAAATAAAAATAAAAAAACATCAGGCGCTTTATAAATAGTGTCCAATGCCATATAAGGTGCACCGCCTATGAGGTGGTGCCTCTAGTTCCCAAACTTTAGTCACAGATAGGTTTTATCGACATCCAAGCGCCATTGCTCCAACCCTCACAAGCCTTTGTCAACCCTTGTGTCAGTCCCATGTGTGACTAGGAGTGTGCGCCCAACCCCTACTCTAGCACCAACACCCCTATGGTCGCATCAATGACCAAGGGTGCAAACTTACAACCCCTGTGCTCCAATGCTTGGTTGCCCAAGGAACCAGGTGCTTTATTTTTTAAGCCCCTACGAGGCCTTTTTCTGCCTCTAATTCCCTAATTGAGCAAGTTTTTGGAGGGTGCATAGCTTTTCTCTTAGTTATCAAAATCGGGCAAATGAGATATCATCAAAAATCTGGTTCCAAGCACTATCCAATGGTAGATATTTTTCTCATTTTTTGCTACTAGTGCATTTAACAACCTGTTAAAGTTAGATGTGTTGTTTTTACTCCCAAGACCACAAATTTTGACTCTTTTCTTCATTTTTCGTGATTCTAATGACATTGGAAAGGTCTTTTAGAGCTCTTTAAAGCCATCCATGCATTCTTTCCAAATTCTTCTTTAAGTACATTTTATTCAATTTTTAGTTTTCACATTTTGGTGAATTACTTAGACATTTTAGCTCCTAAAAACTTTTTTTTTTGTGTGGGATGACTTATTTTAGGCTGTTTTACATGTATTTCTAACATTTTTTCCTTTTAGGGAATTTGAAACATTTTTTGCATGCAATTTCTATTTTGTAGATGCATTAAGATAAAGTGTCATTCTTGTGTATAATTGTTGGGGATTTCATACATCTTGTTGTGTCTTTTATACTCGCACTGTGATATAAAGTGTCATGGGTTGGTTGTAAGTGCCTTTGTTTTTCCATCACACCTTTTTCAAGTGAGTGTTCCCTGTACAACAACATCAAATCTTAGTGATTTTTACCTCATGTATGTGTGCACTGGTTTGCACACCCTTTTTATTTGTAGGTAATTTTAGTTGCACATTTAGATGTTCCTTGTTCTCCTACATGTACTTCTTGATGGCACACAAGTTTTAGTGTACCTATCTTGGCTCTCCCTTTCTACATTATGGGGGTGTTTCTATTGTTGGTGCTAATGCTTTCTTGAGTTCATTTTTTATTGATCTATGTATCTAGTTCTTGTTCATATGTGCTAGGTGGATGCAGTGGCTAGTTACCCATGCATTTAGATGAGATGGAGCATTTACCATATGGCCACTCTTGAATTCCTATTTTTGAAGGCGACCTTCCATTTTCAAATGATCAATGTTCTTCAAATGATTGATACCATGTCATTTGTATCTTCAACTTCTAGATTTTTGCTTTTTTTGCTATCTAATTCGAGTAGTGTTGTTGGGGAAACTCATTTATATTATTATCTTTTTAATCTTAATCATCATCTATTTTAGAGGAGGTTCATCATTTCAGAATAATAGCAGTCATCATTCAAGAGTTGTCTACAACTTCTTCATGCTTCAACAATGTTCTTCATGTTCCTCTTATTTTTGGGACATTGTTTTGGAGGATTTTCAATCCTTTAATCACCTTTATCTCTTTTGGAGATGAGTTTTCAGCATGAGGTTTTCTCCTTTTTCTCCAGTTGTGAGAGATTAGATTGTTTATACATGGGTAACTCATCAGGCCTTGTTTGTCAAGACTGATATTACATTCTTTATTTTTTATGCATTCACTTTTTAGGGTTTTTAGCTACTTCCTAAGTTCATCTTAAGGAGGGTGTTAGAGTAATCATACATTAGCTAATAATTAATTAATATTTAATTGATAATTATTCTAATTAATTTCATGCACTTAGGAGTGGTTCTTTCTATTAATTGAAGTGAATTATTGTTAGATCATTCCATCTCATCACATAGGATGAAAAAAATTGTCATGATCTATTCCCTTTATAATTTAGGGTTGCTTCTAGAAAGCACTCACCCTCATTTTATTATCTCATATGAAGATCTTCTTGAAGATTCTTGAGGTTCATTCTATAAGTTTTTATGATTGATGATATAGCATGTTATTGTTTGCATCTCTCTTGCATGGAAGGTGTTTTTGTTCATTCTTTGATCCCGTGTCTCATTTTTTTTCATAATTCTACATTTTCAAGGAGGCTTACACCTGCTTCCCAATTGCTATCCAATCTAAGGCAAAATGCTAGCATGAAAATAGGGTTTTAAAATATCTATTATAAAAGATTATCACACATTAAAGGGGGTGTTAGAGTAATCATACATTAGCTAATAATTAATTAATCTTTAATTGATAATTAGTCTAATTCATTTCATGCACTTAGAAGTGGTTTTTTCTATTGCAAGTATGAAGGTGTTGTCATTGATGTCAACTATATGTCGAGGATATTGAGGAGGTGTTGTGAGTACATGGAGCTATCTTTATATTGTTGTGAGATGTGTTGGAATAGTGTAATATGTTGAGATAATGTCTCTGGTACTTGGTTTCCAAGTGATTTTGAGAAAAAATGATAAACAGAGACAATAGTGTTGTGCAAGTGTTCAAAATGTGCTCCGAGATTGGCTCCATGTTTCTTCTTTGTTGATGCTATGCCTATGTAGATCTGATATGTTCAAATTTGTTAGAGGTTGCTATATTCAGAATTTGGGTTTCTGGATCGTTGTAAAGAGTGAGATATTTCACTAGTATTTGCTCCACATTTCTCTAGAATTTGGGTTTATGTGGCTTGGGAAAAATGTATTTTCTCCACATTTCTCTACTATTTTTCTTTAGGTTGTGTGTATTTAGGAAGTTCTTATAATGTTTATATCTTTCATAATTAAAGGTTTTACCTGATTTGGTACAGTACAATGTGTGTTTCATGTGTCAGTGTGCGAATAAGATTTACCGGATGTTCTAGGATGAAGTATTAATATGATGCGAGTTTGGATGAAGTATTTGTTAGATCTCAGGTGGTTTTAGGATTATTCTAGATTGTGTTCAAGTGAATTTTGTTGTCTGAAAGTTTTAGATTGATTTAAGGAAGCGTGTACTTAATTTTTATGGTGTTTAGCATGGGTATTGGCCGACCTTATGTTAGTACTACATGCGAGGCTTGTGAAAATGTGTTGATTTGTGTTAGAATTAATTTAGGTCCTAATTAAGAATTTATTTGGGTTTTTCTTCATTCCTATCCATCGCAGGAATGTTTAGGTGCCAACCTAATTTGAATTTGTAAGTATAACAGATAGTTTCTGACCTTGGAGAAGTTTTTTGAGGTTGAGGTTGATATAAATAAGAGTAATGTTGTTGTGAGATGCAAGAGAGAGACAAGATAGATGTGATATCGATGTGAGTGTTGTATGTGATGTGAATTTAAGGAGAGGAGTACAAATTTCAAAGTGTTGGATTCCTGAAAGCGATGAGCTGAAGGTGTCTAAAATATTTCATGCAAGGCTACGAAAGTGTTGCAACATTTTTGGTGGATTCCTTGTTGCATTAAGAAGTTGTTCTTTGTGTAATATTTCTCTTCTATCTTCTTGTATTCTTTATGTGACAGTGAGCCCTAATTGTGAGCCTTTTTGGACAATGTGTCCTATTGTGGCAGTGACCCCTTGTACCAGTTTTGCTATTACTTATATTGTGAGCTAATCCTCACCGTGGTTTTTCTCTCATTATATTTTCCACATAAATTTGGTGTTGTGTTGTGTTGTGTATGGTGTTGTTATTTCAATTTCTTTTATCTGCATTTCATGGTTAATCACTTTAATAGAATAAGTGTTTAATGAATGCATGTGGATCTAATTACTATATAAGGGTTTTTATGTTTTAATTTTCTACAACTGATTCACCCCCCCTCTCAATTGTCTTGTTCATTCAAAAATTGGTATCAGAGCAAGGTTCTTTGGAGAAAAGCTTAACCACTTGAGGTAGATCTAGGATGGCAAGAAAGTTGGAATGCCCTCGATTTGATGGAGCAAACTATGTATTCTAGAAGAAAAATATGGAAGGATATCTGGAAGCTCATGGGTATGAGATTGAAAATGCTTATAAGAATACATATACTCCACCTACAAATGGTCTGAGCACAAGTGATGAGATCAAGGAACATGAGGTAAATGCTAAGGAAAGGTTTATTTTGACAAATAGTCTTTCAAAATTTGAATCGGTTAAAGTTATGAATCTTAAGATTGCTAAAGAAGTTTGGGATAATCTTGAGAGTATTTATGAAGGAGATGACAAGGTTAAACAAGAAAAGTTGTAGAATCTGAAGGAACAATTTGAAACTATGCAAATTTCTAAAGATGAAACAATTTTAACCTACATGCAAAGAGTTGAGGAACTGGAAGTGCTATGAGAGGTCTTACTGCACAAGTTAAAGAACCTAGGGTGGTAAAGAAAGCTCTCAGAACTCTTCCTGATTCATATAGTGAAAAGGTATCTACAATTGAGGAAGTTGAAATTTTTAATACTTATTCTAGAGATTAGTTGATTGGTACACTAACTTCATTTGAAATGAGAAATCTTGGTTTGAAAAATGGTACAAAAATGGAGACTGCTTTTAAGGCTGGAAAACTAGAAAAGATTGAAGATTCAGATGGAGATGATCTTGATGATGTGGAAGCTAAATTTGTAAGAAGAAAGAAAAAGGGCACCAGTAAGTACAAAGGTAAACTACCTTTCAAATGTTTTAGTTGTGGTGAAATAGGTCATTATGCTTCAAGATGTCCAAAGAGATTTGTGAATAATAAGAACAAGGAGAATAAAGGAAAGATGATTAAAAGAGCTTACTATGTCAAAGAGGATACTGGTATTTCTAATGATGAATCTGATTATGGATATTTTGATGATAATGAATGCTTGTTTTGGCTATAAAAGAAGAATCTAGTACTACTAACCCTGAAATTTGTGTAAAGGAAAGTGTTCCAGAGAAGAAGGATAAGGTTGAAGGTACTTTGGTATCTGTTTTTCATGTTAAAGAAGATAAGAATTACTAGGTTGTTGACATAAGTAAGTTTGTTAAACTTGAAAAGTATGATGGTAGATTAGTTAAATTTGGAGATGATTCAAGAGCTAAGATCTATGGAATAGGCTCAATTAGTTTTGATGGAAAGCATAATATTGAAGATGTTTACTATGTTAAGGGTTTAAGGCATAATATTTTGAGTGTTGGAAAAATGTGTTGCAAAGGATATAATCTTGTTTTTAAAGATGAAACATGTGAGATTAGAAAAGGGTATGGAATAGTGATTGTTGTTTGTAAGAGGATAGATGGAAACATCTATCAGCTTAAGGGTGCTAATGGTCATTGCTTTAAGTCTCAGATTAATGACAGTTAGTTACGACACTAGAGGATGTGTCACATGAATTTTGATAATTTGGTGAGAATCAGTTCAATTCATGTAGGGAGAGATCTGCCAAGAATCACAAAGCCTATCAAAGTTGTTTGCAAGAATTATCAGTTTGGAAAACAAGCAAGGAGTAGAACTTCTCACCAAATTATCAAAATTCATGTGACACATCATCCAGTGCCGTAACCAACTATCATTAATATAAGACATAAAGAAATGACCATCAACACCCTTAAGCTAATAGATGTTTCTATCTATCCTCTTACCAGCAACAATCACTATTCCAGACCCTTTCTAATCTCACATGTTAAACTTGAAAAGTGTTAGTGTGAAAAGGGTACTTTATCTAACTAGTTCATTCTTAGTTAGTTCTCCACTAAAGTCCTCTTCACACTAGCTTAAATTTGCATAGGGATAAGGTGGTTGAGCCTTTAATGACATGAGTTGTCACATCTCATAAGATGCCAACACTTGTCATAATCTGGTTGCATCTATCTCTCCCCTTGGCCTATATAACCAAGGCATTTCTTTTGTAATCTCAATTCTCAAGCTGAATATAGCTTTACATTCTTGAGAGGAATACAATTTATTCCTCCTCATATTTCTGGTTTTTTCTTTCCTTTGGTCATTAGATTCATGGGTAGGCTAGTTAGCAAATCTCACATGGTATCAGAGCCAAATTTGAGTTGTGGGTTAGCATTCTTTTAGGAAATCTAAGAGTGTAGAGTTTGTTTTTATAGCACTGAGTATGCTCGTCTCTTGCATCTTCAGATGATTTAGAGAATTAGAAAAGTGAAGAAAACATTAGTTTCTTGGAGGGTTCATATATTGACTTGTCAGTTACAGGTCTTCTAAAGCTTCCTGGAGAGATTCTGAACTCACCATTGAGTCTAGAGCAATTGAGACATTTAGATCTACCTTTTATTTTGCCTGAAACAGACACCGGAGGTTGGATCTACAACAATTTGAAGGGGGAGGGTCATTGCCAGATCCAGCAAGGAGCCATCATTTCAGAGCATTTTGGGTTAAATCTGACCCTGCCATCATGCTTAGAAGGCCTGAAAACCATAAAATCGACTATCAAAATGTTGATTTTGGACAAAGTTGCAAAGTAAGGCATATTTTTTTGTCTAGGGAGCCATTTGGCCCCATGAACAACTAATTTAAAAATATTTTTTTTTTATTTTAAAATAAAGAAATTTGTTTTAAAATAAAAATCATTTTGTTTGTTTTTGCAAATAGAAATATAATTTTGATTTTATAAAAAAATGCAAACAATGTATTATTTTTTATTTAAAAAATTGCAAAAATATATTTAAACAAATCTTTTTTTAAAAAAAAATTAAAAACAAAAATTTTAAATAAAACAATTTATTCAAAATTGTTTAAAAAAAAAAAATTGCAGGTCATTACGCATTATGCATAAGCCTTGTACCTGCGGGCTTCCTTGAAAAGCTCACCCCTCTAAGAGGGGGCGACCCTTTAAATAACCACATTCTAATATAAGACTTTGGCCTTTTATAAATATCATTTATCTTTCCAATGCAAAAATAAAGTTTGCACTAAAAATTCGTGCTCTGGCTTTCGTGCTATGCTGCGCAGGCCTTTGGACTTCTAAATTTTGTTTTTCAAACTTTTTATAAAGTTTCAATTTTTTTTTAATATTTTTAAAAATGTTTAAAAAAATCATTTGTTTTTAGAATCCGCTGACATTTTTTTCAACATTTTAATAATTTTTAATATTTTTAATTAAAAATTTATTTAAAATCCACCCACTTTTTACTTCTTTAAAAGTTTTAATTATTATAACATTTTAAAAAGTGTGTCCCATTTATTTTTTTTTTTTATTAATTTTTTAACACTTTTTTTTTTTTTTTTAAATATATATTTTAATTAAAAAATATAAAAAGCTCAATTCCACCAAATTTGGTGAAGCAACTAGCAGACAACTAAATTCGAGGTAATCTAAATTTATTTGGCGGCACGCTACATTTGGCAGAATTCTAAACTAGCTGGTGGACATCTATATTTGGCAAACCGCTAACTTTGGTGGCAGTTCCACTAAATTTGGCAGAATTTTTCACCCCCTCCATTGATGAATTGATTTTTTAAGGCCAACTTTGAAAGCTCATAACTTGAATTCAAGAACTCCAATTTCAGTGCAATTTTTTTTTATTTGGGATAATTTTTCGTTCTCTACACATTGGTGAAGACAGTTTTAGATTTTGGCATATATATTTTTCAAAAATTACTGATTCTCAAAGAGGACTCCTCATCGTCCTCATTTTGCAAACTTCAAAGCTGCATAACTTTTGCATATGACCTTGGATCGAGTTGATTCTTTTTTTAAAGTGCATGATTTCTCATTTACTTCGCATTGGTGTTATTTATTTCATATGAAATTGTCCTAAATGTATACTTTCAACACATGCTCATTTCTTGAGGATTTGTAAAAGCATTGAAATCCATAAATTTGTAACTGCACTACATATACAGTCCCAAATCATTTTTTATTTTTATTTTTTTTGGGGGGGTGTTCTTTGATTGAGTAAATAAGGGGTTTCTCTTGTTGTCTTTGTGTTTGAACATCTCTCATACTTGTGCTCTTTTTTTCCTTCACTATGGGTACATTTAAGTTTACATTGGTCATGCCCTACAACTATAACAAATGGAATCAAAATGCATGGAATTACTTAATGCAACTATGATACACACCTTATGTTGAGAAGAAGGTAACTGAACCCACAAATGATAACGAAAAAATACTTTGGATGTTTGAGCATACAAAAGCTCTTGGTTGTCTAAGGAGTTTAGTTTCTCTTGATATAATGTTTCAAATTGAAGCATGTAAAGATTCACATGATGCATGGGAAAAATTAAAAACTCTCTATGGTACAACTGATGAAGTTCATGGTTATCAAATTGACAACGAACTAATGAATCTTGATCCAAAGTATTTTGATAACATCCAGGATTATGTAACAAAGGTCAATGACCTTAGAGAACAATGTAAATCATATGGCTTAGAGAAGAAAGACATTAAACTTGGACCTGAATTTGCATCTTTTGTTTCTATCTTTCATACTCATAGGTTGACAATGGGATCAACATTCACTACACCTTCTTTTGCTTCATTTTCTGAAATGTTGATGCAAGAACAAGGCAAGCTTTTGTCAATGGGTCTTATTAAGCTTTCACACTCACAAGCTTTGATGGATGGTCAACCAAAGGGTCATAAAGAATCAAGGAAACCTGACAACAAACAAAAGTAGTTCAAGAAGAAGTCACAAAGAGATCGAGCACAATCATCTTCAACAATAAAAGTTTACTCCAACTCCTCTTCAAAGGGGAATTTTCAAAAGAAGGAAAGGCCAACTTGTAGCTATTGCAAGAAACCTGGTCATGAGGAACATTCTTGTCATAAGAAGCATATCGATGAGTTAAAGCATCTTCTTAAAAAGAACAAAATTAATTTTCCTTCTATTGCTCAAAAATCCTCTACTCCTTCCAAATTAGGTAAAGGGAAAGCACATGAACTTCTTGCTAGTACCAATTGTTCAAAAGAGTGGATTCTTGACTCAGGTGCATCACATCACATGGGTTCTATTAAAGAACAGTTTGCTTTGTTGGAGCCTTGTTTTGTGCCCCACATTCTCATCAGGGATGATTCTCCAATGGATGTAATTGGGAAGGGTTTAATTAATTCTGGCAATGGTACATTTGAGGATGTTCTATGCATTCTTGATCTATTAGCCAACCTTCTCTCCATCTACCAAATCACTCAGAATGGTAGAAAAGTTGAATTCACTCTAGATTCTATCAACATCCAAAATCTTGAAGATAATGCACTCCTTGCAGTTGGTTAGGCTAATCATGAGTCTCGCTTGTATGTTTTCTCCTATTTTGTACCTAATTCAAATTCCATTATATTGCTCACCCATTCAAATTTTGTGAGAAAACTATGGCATGAGTGGTTTGGCCATCTCAACTACCACTATCTTCAACAACTCAACAAACAAAATATGGTCATGGGTCTTCCTCAAATAAATTTCTAAGATGGTGTATATTCAGGTTGTGCCTTGGAAAAACATCTTGAGGAGAAGTTTGACAAAGGGAAGGCTTAGAGGGCTTCAAATTTATTTTAATTGGTCCATAGTGACTTGGCAGGTCCTTTTCCATCACTATCTTTTATTAAGGCTCGTTATTTACTCACCTTAATTGATGACTATTCCAGATACACATGGGTCTACTTTCTTCGACACAAAGGCAAGATCTTTGATAGATTTCAATAGTTTAAGGCTCGTGTTGAGAAGCAATATGGAAAGTGCTTCAAAATTCTCTACACTAATAATGGAATAGAATATGTGAACCATCGATTTGAGCAATTATGTACTCTTTAAAGGATTGATATTCAACACATTGTTGCCTACACACCATAGAAAATTGGTGTAGCTAAGAGAAAAAATAAGTCCCTGAAAGAGATGGTTGGTTGCATGATCCACACTCGCTCCCTTGAATCTACATATTGGGCAGAAGCTACCAACTATGCTACTCACATCCAGAATAGAGTTCCACATAAGGCATTAAAGGGTATCACTCCCTTTGAAGCTTGATGTGGTAGGAAACATGTTGTGAGGCACTTTAGAGTTTTTGGCTCCCCAACATGGGCACATATTCCTTTAGAGAAGCAAAAGGACTTGTATCTTTGTTGGTTACCCTGATGGTTTCAAAGGATATCGACTGATGGATCCTACAACACATCAGCTCTTCATTGAGCATAGTGTGTATTTTGAGGAAATCTCTTCTAGCTCATCCTCTACTCTTCCTCCCTCCATAGTGGATTTAGAGGATTCTGACATTGAATATTTTCCTCAAGCTTCCTTTAGTTGTCGAGTTGATCATGAGATTTCATCTTCCTCTTTAGAGTGTTCGAAATCTCCTCCTCCATCCCCTACCATGCCTCATTGGGATTGTCAAAAACTTGAGTCTGCAGGCGATCTTGTTGGGGGTCCTTCAAATACAAGGAGAACTTAGTCACAACATCATGACATTCCACATTCCTACATCGCCATAGCTTCAGATCCACAATCATTTAATGAAGCTTCTAGTATTGTTGAGTGGGATTCCACAATGGAGGAAGAGTACAAATCTTTAATGCGGAATGAAACATGGGATCTTGTTCCACTTCCTAAGGGAAGAAAACTAGTTTGGTGTAAGTAGATTTATCAAACCAAATTTGTAGCAGATGGCTCAGTTGACAAGTATAAAGCATGACATGTGGCCAAAGGTTTCTCTCAAGTACCAGGTATTGACTACATTGAGATCCTTGCCCCTATTGCCAAAATTAACTCCATTTGCTTGCTACTTGCTATTTATGTAGCTCATGGTTGGGTTGTACATCAAATGGATGTGAAGAGTGCATTTATTCAAAGAGATCTACATGAAGAACTTTACATGGAGCAGCCAAAAGGATTCATTCAAGATTCTTCATTGGTTTGTAAACTAAGGAAGTCTCTTTATGGCCTCAAACAGGCTCCACAAGCTTGGTATGCCAAAATGTACTCCTTTCTTCTCCCCATTGGGTTCTCTAGATGCCACTCTAATCCAAATGTCTACATATTGTGGCAGGAGGATGCTCTTATTTTCTTGGCTCTCCATGTTGATGACTTGATTGTCACTAGGAGCACTTCATCCATCATCACAACTATGAAGAATACTTTGCATGATAGAGTTTCCATGAATAACTTGGGTCTCTTGCACTACTTTCTTGAGATTGAGATCACTCAAACCTCTTCCAGGATCTCACCTACAGAACCCAAGTATGCTCTTGATCTTTTGTCACATTTTCATATGGCTGATTGTAAGCCTACACTGACTCCCTTTCTATTTGGAATTAAGCTTGAGGCCAAATGTTCCACACCACTAATTGATGCTACTTTGCATTGTCAACTAGTTGGTAGCTTCAACTACTTGACTCATAGTCTCCCCAACATTTCCTTTGTAGTTTTATTGTTTCATGCTTCATGACGAAACCATATGAGCTTCATTAGAAAGCTACCAAATGCATCTTGCACTACATCCAGGGCACTCATTGGTATGGGGATTAACTATGTAGTAGGAACCAGTTCAAACTTACTTGGATATATAGATTTTGATTGGGCTAGTGATATTGATGATCATAAGTCCACATCTAGCTACAACTTTCATTATGGTTCTGGTCCCATTTGTTGGAAGAGCAAGAAGCAACATGCCATTGTTGTTTCTTCAACTTAGGCTGAGTATCGAGGGGCTGTCAATGTTGCCATTGAGGCTATTTTACTTCTAAATATCCTCCCTAAATTTGGCATCACCTTTTAGAAGCCATCAGTCATCTATTGTGACAACCAAAGCGCCATCCATATCTCGAAGTACCTAGTGCATCATCAATGAACCAAACACATCGAGATCCATATGCATTTTCTTTGGGAGCTGATTTAGGAGTAGTTCATTGATTTGTGATACTGTCCTACAACATATCAAGTTGTAGATATATTCACCAAACTCTTCATTGAGAGCAACTATGCTCATCTTTGGTCTCTCTTGGGGGTGAGGAAAATCTCTTCCAGGGGGTCACTTAGAACTTCTTCATTCACCCTCTCATGAGCAAGAGTTTTTTTCTCATTGGGTTTTCTCCTTTATCATTGAGAGATTATTATGTACATGGGTACCTCATCAGGCCTTGTAGTCAGGACCCATATTTGCATCTTTGCATTGTATACTTCTCCCTAAGCTACACTTAAGGGGAGGTGTTAGTGTGAAAGGGGTAATTTATCTAACTAGTTCATTCTTAGCTAGTTCTCCACTAAAGTCCTCTTCACACTAGCTTAACTTTACATAGGGATAAGGTGATTGAGCCTTTAATGACATGAGTTGTCACACCTCATAGGATGCCAACACTTTTCATAATCTAGTTGAATCTATCTCTCCCCTTGACCTATATAACCAAGGAATTTCCTTGGTAATCTCAATTCTCAAGTTGAATATAGCTTTGCATTCTTGAGAGGAATACAATTTATTCCTCCTCATATTTCTAGTTTTTCTTTCCTTCAGTCATTAAATTCCTAGGTAGGCTAGTTAGCAAATCTCACAAAAAGTATGATGGTAGATTAGTTAAATTTGGAGATGATTTAAGAGCTAATATCTGTGGAATAGGTTTAATCAGTTTGATGGAAAGCATAATACTGAATGAAAAGTAAGTTTGTTAAACTTGAAAATTATGATGGTAGATTAGTTAAATTTGGAGATGATTCAAGAGCTAAGATTTGTGGAATAGGTTTAATCAGTTTTGATAGAAAGCATAATGCTAAAGATGTTTAATATGTTAAGGGTTTAAGGCATAGTATTTTGAGTGTTGGACAAATGTGTAGCAAAGGATATAATCTTGTGTTTAAAGATGAAATATGTGAGATTAGAAAAGGGTATGGAACAGTGATTGTTGCTAGTAAGAGGACAGATGGAAACATCTATCAGCTTAAGGGTGTTGATGGTCATTGCTTTATGTCTTAGATTAATGACAATTGGTTACGACACTGGAGGATGTGTCACATGAATTTTGTTAATTTGGTGAGAATCAATTCAATTCATGCAGTGAGAGATCTGTCAAGAATCACAAACTTTATCAATGTTGTTTGCAAGAATTATCAGTTCGGAAAATAAGTAGTTTTAAAGGAAAAGAACAATCTGCTACCAGGCTACTAGAATTAATACATATAGATCTTTGTGGTCCTACGAGGGTGAGAAGTCTTCAAGGTGACATGTATTTTATGCTTTTGATTGATGATTATTCTAGAATGACATGGGTTACTTTTATTTGAGAAAAATATGATGCACTAGATAGATTCAAAGCATTTAAAGTTATGGTTGAGAATGAAATGGATTTAAGAATCAAATGTTTGAGTTCTAACAAAGGTGGAGAATTCACCTCTAATGAGTTTAACATGTTTTTTGAAGTTCACGGTATAAAGACACTTGAGTGCCCCTAGAAATCCTCAATAAAATGGAGCAGTTGAGAGGAAAAACATGACTATTCAAGAAGCTGCTAGGACTATGATGAAAGAAACAAATCTACTGGAAGTCTACTAGATAGAAGAAATTCATACTATTGTTTACATACTTAACAGAGTTCAAGCTAAAGCTAATAGCACAAAGACTCCCTATGAGTTATGGTATGGAAGAATTCCTACTATGAAGTACTTTAGAGTATTTGGAAGCAAATGGTATATCAAGAGAGATGAAGAAAACTTAGGAAATTTTGACGCAAGGTATGATGAAGGTATCTTGCTTGGATATTCTACTAAAAGCAAAGCTTATGGATGTTACAACAAAAGGTTGAGAAAGATTTTTGAAAGTGTGAATGTTAAGGTTGATGAAAATTTATAGAATTCAATTGCAGTGGATGGTTATGTGTCAAATGAACCTGATTGCAAAGAAGAAGAAGAAGAAGAAGAAGAAAAGGATGATGAAAAAGAAGTGCAAAATGAAGAGGAAGAAGCTTCAGAGAAGACCCCTAAAATTCATAAGTATGTGCAAAAGAATCATTCTAAAGAACAAATCATTGGAGACAAGAGGAAAGGAGTATTGACAAGAAGCAAAGTTGTTGAAGTTGAGGTATATCTGTGTTTACTTTCTAAATTTGAACCTAAAAAAGTGAGTGAGGAATGAAAATATGAACATTGAATGAAGGAAATGGAAGAAATTATGTAGATTGAGAAAAATCAAACTTGGGAATTGGTTCCTAGACTGGCAAACAAGAATACAATTGGAACTAAGTGGGTATTCAAAAATAAGTTGAATGAGAATAGAGAAGTGGTAAGAAATAAGGAAATACTTGTGTGTAAGGATTACTCACAAGTGGAAGGAATATAATTTGAGGAGAAATTTTCTCCTATGGCTAGGATGGAAGCTATCAAAATGTTTTTGTCATTTACAACACATAAGGACTTTAAAGTTTATCAAATGGATGTTAAGTCTACTTTTTTGAATGGTGAATTGGAAGAAGAGGTCTACATGGAATAACTAGAAGTATTTCATTTGTCAAATCAACCGGATATGGTGTGTAAATTGAAGAAGGCACTCTATGGATTGAATCAAGCTCCCAAAGCTTGGTATGGAAGATTTGATAAATATTTGATACAAGGCTTTAGTAAAGGCACCACAAATAGTAATTTAATAGTGGTTATGTGTGTGAATGATATTATCTTTGGTGGAAATGAAGCTATGTATAAGAAATTTTCTTAAGAGATGTAGAAAGAGTTTGAGATGTCAATGTTTGGGGAGATGAATTTCTTCCTTGGGCTACAAATCAATCAAACAGATAAAGGGATTTTCATTTCACAGTCTAAGTATGTCAAAGAAATGTTGAAGAAGTTTGGAATGGAAGACTCCAAATAGATATGCACTCCTCTGGTGACTGGTTGTAAATTGAGAAAAGGGGATGATTCACCTAAGGTTGATCAGAGCAAATATAGATCTATGATTAGTGGACTATTGTATCTAACTGCTACTAGACCAGATATCATACATGCAATTTGTCTTGTGGCTAGATTTCATGAAGAACCTAAAGAAACACATGTTGCAGTAGTGAAGAGGATATTCAGATATTTAAGAGGCACTCTAGATTATGGCTTGTGGTATCCTAAGGATACTGATTTCACATTAAGTGCTTATACAAATGTAGATTGGGTTGGTTGTGTTGATAACAAAAAAAGTACAAGTGGTGGTGCATTCTTTCTTGGATTTAGATTGGTGTCATGGTTAAGTATGAAGCAAGATTCAGTTTCCTTATCTAGTGAGTATATTGCAACAACATCTTGCTATACACAAGTTTTGTGGATGAGATAGACATTGAAGGATATCAGAGTAGTATATGATGAGCCTATATCTATCTTCTGTGATAATACAAGTGCAATTAAAATTTCAAATAATCTAATGATGCATTCAAGGAAAAAGCATATATCAATTAGGTATCACTTTTACAGAGAGAAATAATGAGGTAAATCTTGAGTATGTACCTATAAAGGATCATATTGCTGACATATTTACTAAGGCTCTTCCTAAGGATACTTTTGAGTATCTTCGGGAAAAGTTGGGGGTTATTTCCCCTCCTTGTTTGAACTAGATGCATATGGAGATGCATCAACGTAGTGGATC
Source organism: Sequoia sempervirens (assembly GCA_007258455.2). Classification (NCBI taxonomy): domain Eukaryota; kingdom Viridiplantae; phylum Streptophyta; class Pinopsida; order Cupressales; family Cupressaceae; genus Sequoia; species Sequoia sempervirens. The sequence continues at coordinate 50,827 of VDFB02159297.1, read as the reverse complement.
TATGGATCTATCTCTTTTTTGGATTGATGTTGGTGGCTATCTTTCATGGGGATTAGCTAGTGTCATATGTTGTCATTGAGGTGCTAATTTGATTGGGTGTACTCCTAAGGGGGAGTATTTAGAGAAAGTATCTTGGTTTAGTGTCAAAGGGGGAGAACAATGCAAAACATTTTATCCTTTGTCATTGATGTCAAAGGGGGAGAGAGAATCATGTGAAAATTTGCAAGTTATTAGGGGGAGAAAGTTATGTATGTTTTCAAATCATTCAGGGGGAGAAAAGAAAGGAAATCATGAAGAAATGTGTTTAGATTTGTGTTGTCTTAGATGGTTTTTCACATCTTGTGTTGTCATCAATGACAAAAAGGGAGATTATTGCAAGTATGAAGATTTTTTCATTGATGTCAAATGAATCTCTATAGAATGGTGTTGTTATTGATGTCAATTAGATCTTTATAGACTAGTGTTGTCATTGATGTCAACTATATGTCGAGGATATTGAGAAAATTGTGAAAATGAGGAAAACAGGTTGTTGTAGGTTGTGCAAGTGTAGTTGAGATATTGAGTAGGTGTTGTGAGTATATGGAGCTATCTTTATGTTGCTATGATATGTGTTGGAATAGTGTAATGTGTTGAGATGTTGTCTTTGGTACTTGGTTTCCAAGTGCTTTTGAGAAGATTTGATAAACAGAGAAAATAGTGTTGTGCAAGTGTTCAGAATATACTCCAGGATGTTCTTTGTGTTTATTTTGTGTTGATGCTATGCCTATAGGGATGTTCTTTGTGTTTATTTTGTGTTGTTAGAGGTTTTTATATTTAGATTTTGGGTTTTTGGATTGTTGTACAAAGTGAGATGTTTTCACCAATGTGTGAACCAATTTTCAGTGATGTTTTCTAGTGGCCTGGGAGAAATGTTTTTTCTCTACATTTCTTCATTGTTTGGATTCAGGTTGTGCAAATTTGGGAAGTTGCTTATAATGTTTATATCTTTCATAATTCAAGGTTTTACTTGATTTGGTATAGTACAGTGTGTGTTTCATGCGTCGGTGTGAATAAGGTTTACCAGATGTTCTAAGATGAAGTATTTATATGATGCGAGTTTGGATGAAGTCTTTGTTGGATCTTAGGTGGTTCAAGGATTATTCTAGATCGTATTCAAGTGAATTTTTTTGTCCAAATTTTTTAGATTGATTTAAGGAAACTTGTACTTAATGTTTATGGTGTTTAGCATGGGTATTGGCCGACCTTGTGTTAGTACTACATGTGAGGCTTGTGAAAAAGTGTTGAGTTGTGTTAGGATTAATTTGGGTCCTAATTAAGGAGTTATTTGGGTTTCCTTCATTCCTATCCACTGTAGGAATGTTTAGGTGCTAACCTAATTTGAATTTGTAAGTGCAACGGATAGTTGTCAACCTTGGAGAAGGTTTTGAGGTTGAGGTTGATATAAATAAGAGTAATGTTGTTTTGAGATGCAAGAGAGAGACAAGATAGATGCAAGATCGATGCAAGTGATGTGAATTTGAGTAGAGTAGTGTGAATTTCAAAGTGTTGGATTCTTGAAGGTAGTGAGTTGAAGGTGTCTAAAATATTTCATGCAAGGCTGAAAAAGTGTTGGAACATTTGTGGTGGATTCCTTGTTGCATTGAGAAGTTTTTCTCTATGTAACATTTCTCTTCTATCTTCTTGTGTTCTTGTTGTGGCAGTGAGCCCTGACTATGAGCCTTTTTGGATAGTGTGTCCTATTCTAGCAGTGCTAGCCCTTGTACCAGTTTTGCTAAAACTTATATTGTGAGCTAATCCTCACCGTGGTTTTTCCCTCATTGGGTTTTCCATGTAAATTTGGCATTGTCTTGTGTATGGTGTTATTTCAATTTCTGTTATCTATATTTCATGGTTAATCATTTTAACAAAATAATGGTTTAATGAATGCATGTGGATTTGATTACAGTTGTTTTTTATGTTTTAATTTGCTACAACTGATTCACCCCACCTCTTAGTTGTCTTTTTCATTCAACATTTTTTGTTAATTGAAGTGAATTATTATTAGATCATTCCATCTCATCACATAGGATGACAACAATTGTCATGATCTAATCCCTATATAATTTGGGGTTACTCCTATAAAGCACTCGCCCTCATTGTATTACCTCATACAAAGATATTCTTGAAGATTCTTGAGGTTCATTCTATAAATTTTTCCGATAATGGAGAAGATTCTTGAGGTTCATTCTTGAGGTTCATTTTTTGATCTGGTGTCTCATGTTTTTTCATAATTCTACAATTTCAAGGAGGCTTGCACCCACTTCCCAATTGCTATCTAATCTAAGGAAAAATTCTAGCATGAAAATAGTATTCCAAACCCATGGTTTAAAAATATTCATTATAAAAGGAAGCTTATGATTATCTTTAAATAAGTTACTATCCACTGCTATTTTTTTAGTAAAGAATTTTTGGACATTTTAACGAATGCTTCATAAATACTAGAAATGTTTTCTAGGTCAATGTGGACAATTCCAAAGTCTTTGAATGTAAACCTCAACACATTTCCAAATTCTTCTACGGTAATGGGTATCATTTCTTCTTTGTTATCTTTATTAATGTAAGAGAGGGAGACCAACCACATTCAAGGCCCTAGGTCACAGAGACCCAAGAGTGGAAGGATTCCCTAACTTACCTCAGCTCAAAGGGGTGTTTTGAAATGGAGGACAAGAATGATGAGGACTATAAGGTCCTTCAACCATTATGTAAACTCGAAACTCAAAAATGGGGCTAGGTGAGCAAGTTTTTGGGTCCAACACTGTTCCTTAGGTAGCTTTCTACCTGAGGATGAAAGCACGGCTCTAGGATGACAACGTGGTGTGCTGATGTCTCTTAGGTGTGTTGGCATCTGTGCGACTAGAGGACTAAAAAGACAAGGTTGAACATTGGAAAACTAACTAACAACCTAGCTAATGGTTTTTAGGAGAACAAAATAACACTATGAAATACGAAATGTACAGACGAATATGATAAAACAAGTACATTAAAGCTAGGGTGACAAAAATGATCTCACAAAAGAGCTTGCTCGCTAGCTAGCTCCGAGAAGCACATCCACCTACACACAATAAAGAGGAAAATTGATGGGTGGTTGTATAGGGGCCTACCTTAGTCAGACCCTTGTTTTGGTGTTTCCACCTCCACAGACAACCAAGAAAGTGATAATGGAGAAATATATGATAAAGAAGGAAATGAAGTAAAGAAAAAAAAACACTACAAAATAGTGTTATGCTATCCAACCAAATCGTAGAGGAGAGGAGTAGAAAGCTTACCACCTCCACCAAGAGCTCACTAGCTAATGGAGGAGAAAATGAGAGGACTTAAGCCCCTGCCGCAATGGTGTTGGTTCCACACTAGCTCTATGGAGTTGATGGAGTGTTGATGTTGTTGCTATGGAGTGCAAAGTGATACTTGAGAGTGATGGATGCTAAGAGAATGCTTGAGAAAGTGTGCAGAGAGTTGAATTGAATGCTTAAGCTTGTGAAGAAGATCAAGTTGAATACTAGAAGGTTGAAATGAAGGAAGGAGTGAATTTGAAGGAGGAATGAAGACAATGGCCATATTCAGTTTGATTAGTTGAAGGGGGAATCACAAGTTGACCTCCAATGGGAAATGTAACACCTCTACAGGCTCCAGAAGCATAAATCTGCCAGGGACGTAAGCGCGTCGCACAAGCATCCTCAACAGTTATTCCTCTGTCGACACACAAAACAACTGCCAAGTGGAACAAAGGCAATGCGATTACGTGGAATTTAGCCTTTGAATTTGGTTTTCTAAAGTGAAGAAGGGAAAAAAGGGGAATTTGCATAAGGGGTGCCAATTCACTCCTATACAATTAACAATAATTTTTGTGTTATCATCATAATTGTGGGTGCAAACCATGATAAATTCTAGGTAAGGGAAAACCTCAGGTAACATCATGCATCCCAATCCAACTACCCACAGTGCAATGACACTATTAATTAGTATTGTTTTACTATTGGTATTTTTTATTTAATTTGTAGCCTTATTCTCACATGAAAATCTCAGTTATGAGATAATCCTACCATAGATTAGAGGATCATAAATATCATGGTATTCATCCATGAAACTTGGGTTTTAAGTAGTTCGACATAATCTATTTTTTATTTGATTTTTCTTTTCCTTTCCCAATAGTTGGTCTGATAGTGGTGGTCGAAATGCTTGTAAAGTGTGAACTCTCAATCCCAAACCCCAAAATTGAAAAATTAAGAAACAATGAAATATAGAATTACTATCTTTCACTTATCCAAAATTTGATTCTTGAAAAGTTGAATATAGAGACACTAACAAGTGTGGATTTTTTGTGTTGGATCCCAAAATCTCCCTAGTGCACTACAATGAGCAATCTCCCTATATCCTAACCCTCTCACTTCAAAATAAAATCATTTGGTAGTAGCAAGTTCATTTCTTATTTTTTATTTTTCTCAAATATTAAAGTGAATGTAATGTGTTACCTCTGGACTACACAATTAGTGAATTACAATTTTGCACTAACACTTCAAACTAATTCAACAGTTCTCCTGCATTTTTGCAACTTCAATTAATTGATCACTTTTAATGAGAGGTGATGTCATTGGATCTCAAATAAATTCTCAACCATTGATCTTTGCAAATCTAATGATTCTAGGGTGATTCTAGAGGTTTAAATTCACAATTCTAGTGCTCTATGCATTTCAATCTAGAATTCAGCTACAACCATCCATCAAACGTTCATCAAACGGTCGATTAATTTAATACATAATACATTTTTTCTATTTTTTTAAGGCACAATATTATGTTATATCAATATGATATGAATCTATTAATTATAAAATATTACATTAATTTTATTTTGAAGTGTTGATCACCTTCCTCAATCACTTGGTCCATTAAGTTGTGTCTTTAAGGTCCTCACTTTATTTGATGACCGATCTTGTTTACCTAGGTACTGGTTAGGCCCACTCCTTTTACATGCTCTTAAAATATTGCTTAACATTGATGCTTCATTAGGCCCCACTTAACACATGACATTATTTCACAAACTATCTTAATTTCACAAGTGCTTTTTCCATTTTGTTATTGTTTCCTTGTGAACATGCAAAATAACGGTGCGTGTCCCCTCATAGTTGACTTTTATGGGTCCTCTGCCTATTAAATGATAGGCTTTGTTTTCTTTTGTTTTTTTCAATCGATAACCTCTTTAGGTTCCTGGTCTATTAATTTGCTTCGTGAAGTCTAAATCATTGTATGTTATCGGCCCCTTCTCTTAGTCCCTCATGTTTTCTTGATTACTGAACTTGTATTTAAGACTTTTAAGTCACCTTAGCTATGTGTTTTCTAGAAGCCTTTTGTCCCCATGGATTGGTCTTTGTGAACAAGCGAAATGATTTTATTTAAACTTTATTAAAGGGGTTATTTCCTTTTCGCACAAACTTTCATCTTAGTGAAGACTTTATGTTGCTTTTTCTTTCCTCACGAGTTCCTGAAATCATGCCACCTATCATTCGTTGCTCTAGAAAAGACTTGCTAGTTTCTTTGACTCTGTGAAGCCCCAAAATGATGAAAAGTGTCTAGATTTTGTAGCAATGAAAATAGGTTAGAGGTCTCCCATTTCCCACAAGGAGATTCAAATGTCCGCAATAGTTGTTGATCTTTCAAAAATTGACAATCCACATTTAAACTAAAAAATGTCTACCTAGCACCTACAGGGTGTGCCTTTGTGCATGCGAACATTGATTGAGGATTTGGCCATCACCTACCAAAAATTCTCCCATATCTCTGTGTAATTACATCCACATTTATTATTTTTATCACAAGAATATTTTTTAGAGTTAAAATCGTGGTGATTTTCAGCGTTGCTAGGGTTTTTTGAAGTTTTTTGAGGTCTAAAATTGTCGTGATTGTAAGTGATTCCATATTTCTTGTTCACATCTAAAAAGGTTTTTTTGAGAAGGAATTTTATGGTTTGAAGCATAATTAAATCTTGAGACAAACTGGATTGTGTGTACAATTTAGAGAATTGCAACAAATCCTAGACCCTAATTTCATAATTAAAGGCCCTAACCCTAGAAACCATGGTTGGAACTTCAAGGGGGGTTAAGAGTGGTTGGATGAGGACATAATGGCTTAGTTTCCAAGGTTGTTAAAGAGACCTAAAATTGGTCAAGGTTACAGAATTCTAGCCTATAGGGTAATCGATAAAAATGATTGTTGTAGAGATGCAATAATCCCTATTCATAGTTACACCTTATTTAAATATTGCATCGAAAAATGTCTAGCAGATAGGCCAATTTGAAACATCTCAAGATTGGGATTCGAGAGGTTGGTTTGCCCTAATTTTTTCATAAATTTTGAATCAATCAGAGTTCTGGCTAGGGCTTACAACCCCAACAAAAAGTCAATTTTCAATGGGAAGGGTATTCCTTTGGAAACTCTTGATAAAAATTACATTTGTGAGATCTTCAATCTTGACAAAAATGCTCAACTCCCAATTGACGTAGGAGCATTGATCAAAGAGTGCCAAATATTGAGGGATGATTACAGGGGGAAGTGGTTGCCTATTTTCAGGCCAAGAGGGAAAAACATAGAGCTAAAAAGGTTTTCTAGTGGAGAGTTGGACCTCTTAAACTATGATATTTTTTAAGATTACTTTGTGAAGACCTACTTTTCCTTGTGTCGGGCCTTAAGCATGGACTGCAAAACCCAAATACTAGTCAACATGATGGTATTGGAAGTAGATATTCAAAGTAGAGATGTCAACAAGCCTTATGACTATGTTGTTTCCATCTCATATGAGATTTCTAAGGCCTTGTGTACAATTAAGGAAATGAGAATATAATCTATTTTAAATGGTATTCCTTGTTACATCACATTATTCTCTACAATGGGAGGAGGATTTGGTCTCCTCATCTACAAATAAGAGCTTTTGATGATAAGAAGAGGTTGCTCTTGGTGCGGGAATGGACATATATATGGGATAACAACTGTGATTCCTCAAATTATAGTGCCTTTGAGGAATTATTTGTGAAAGAGATTATGAGAAATTTAGGCCAAAATTTTGATTGTGGTTTGTTAGAAAGTGTCAAAAAGTTCCTTAGACCAAATGACCTCCAACTTGAATTTGTTTTTTATCACAATTGGGATGACTGGTTTTTTATTTAGATTCCATGGTGATAAGGGTCTATGGTTCCCCGGTGGCACCCCATATTTGTGCAAATTGTTTGGCGGTTAAATGAGTCAGATAAGACTCATTTTAGAAATTACAAGAAGCATGCAATCCTACCATCCACATTGGTTTTCTCATACTTCCAAGTCACTATTAGAGAGGGTTTGGAGCTATTTCTAAATAAATTGATGCCCTACAAAATGAGGGTAGATAAGGTGAGGAGGTGTGACCTAAACAATTTATCCATTTTTCTAGGATCAAGTACAAACTTGTTTCATTTGTACATGAGTATGATCCAGTTAAGGATCTAATCAAGAATTTCTCCTCACATTTAGAAGTTATGAAGAGAAGGGAGCAGTGAGTTAAAATACAAATTGTAGAAGAAAGGAGAAAGGGGGTGGATCCCTCCTGCAAAGGTGTACACACAAATATTTAGGACCATGTCCTTAGAATCGTGACTATGCTTGATAATGCAACCAATTTATTGGCTAATGTTCCTTTGAAGGTACCTCAAGCTGATAGACCTGGTCCCTCCACTCAATTAATAGAGTATTCAATCCCTCAACATATCACAACTCTACAACAAATAGCTCCTACAACAGAGTCTCTGGTAGACTACTCTATATATTGATGAGTTTCTAGATGATTTAGGTAGGAGGGAAGTAGTGTAACACCTAGCTAGGGTTGTGGTTGAAATTACCTCTAATGAGATAATGATGATAAATTTTGAAACTAGAGGACAAGTGGTGTATGATGTTAGAGCCTTGGCATGCACTGAATTTATGTTTGATGAAAATTTTATCACCACTCAAGAATTCAATGACTTTCTCCTAAACAATAAGGTTGAAGCTTTCAAGTTGAAAATGGAGGAGGCTAAAACAAGGATCACTAAGGAAAATAAATATGGTATGGGGAAAAAATATGGGTAGATGTCAATGCAAACATGGAATATGACCCCAGAAAAGGGGAGGGAAATTATCAAAAAGAGTGGATTTTTTATATTGCCCAGATGGGTCATATCATTTGTGATAGCATTTGATAACATAAGGAGGAAAGAAGGAGATGGCCCTATGCTATCATCAAAGGAGCAAGTTGATGCATTTTATTTTGGGTCAGGCTTTAATCCAAAACATGAAACCTTGGCTATTTGGTCCATTTTCCTTGAGACCAACAAACTCCAGGTCATAAATGACACTAATGAGTTGACTAGAAATTTTGATTGTCAAAAGATTGAGGGATACAAGTGATTTCCAAGCAGTAACATTAATAGTAAACACAACTATCTTCATAAAGGTAGTAGAAGAAACTAGAAGCAAACCTTGCTAAGGTAAATGCTTTGAATTCAAAGCTACAAGAATAGGAAAATGTTGTCACAACATTGTTGCCACCACCTCGGGTTGGGGTGGGGGATAAAGAAGATCAAGAGAAAGTAGACCTTACTTTGGAGATAAATAAGTTGAAGAAGGATCTGGCAGATAATAGAGAAGTAGAGAATAAGACAAAGGTGGAGAGAAAAGAGAAACTCAAAGATTTTGTTGATAGCTTATTTGGTCATAAGATATCATGCATATTAGGCCAATTAGAAAATTCTTGGAATGGATATAATTCAATTATTGTCTCATACTACTCAAGTCCCATTGAAGGCTAGGATCAAGAGCATCCAAGATCTTTGGTGCCCAAGGAAGCAATTGATTGAAAGGATGGTTGAGAGAGAAAATTTTGAAGTTGATACTCATATTTTGTTAAGTATCATCTTGGAAAATTTAGATATTGTTGAAGACAACATGATCATACATGAGAGATATCAACTTCCTATGGAGCAAGACTTTCAGAATTTTTTGATGACCTTTAGAATGGAATTATGGCAAAAAAAAATCTTATGATGGAAAGGTAAATGATTAGAAGGTGTGGAGGGTTGAGTTCAGTAATATTTTATCTCCCATATAAGGTTCTATTTTAGTAGAAGATAATATAGATTTGGAAAATTTAAATGCTATTATGGACAACTTAATAAAGTTAGAGGGAGGTCTTGCAAGGTTTTTTGATGATGCAAAGAAGTGGAATGAGCAATACTATTCTTCTCATTTAAACCATGTCAAAGGAATTATAACATCTTTGTGGCATTCAAAAAATACATTTGCAGCATGGGTGGAGAAGTACAACTGACAAATCATACGCCATCCCTCTTTTTATCTCATTATGAAAATTAGGGAGCATCTTCTACAACAACTTCTATAGTTGTTTTGTCCTTTTGTGTGGTCCCCTTTTTGTCTTTTGCAATAGTTGTGCAAGTTTTGGTTTGATCTTTCAAATCAGATTGTCAAATAAAAATGTGACATATGTACATGGCTTTAAGCTTGTTGCTCCCTTGTTTCTATAAAAGGGAATTGCGAGCCATTTTGTAAGGATCTTGAATTTTTAAAAGAAAAAAGGTTTTGTCTTAGCTTGTTTTGGTTTTGTCTACATTTCTCAAGGAAGAAAGAAAATGCAAATGTAATTTTTTTTGTATATCAACATACACACTCAAAGATATGAATACATTGTGAATGATTCAAAGACAATTGTCTCCAAGGTACATTTTGTTTCTCTTATGAATAAATTAATCAAGGATATTTTAATATTCATCTGTGCATTTTTGGTGCAACTAAATGTTTCTTGTATAGCTTATGTGAAAGTAATAGATTAAATTGTTATATCTAGAATATTGAGGCTTATTAGATGTTCACGGATTGTTAAAGAGAATTGGGTTTGAATATAAATTTAAATAACATTATTGTAAGACAATAATGTGTAGGATTTTATTGAATGCAAGATCTTATATTGCCATTTTTTTCCACTTAAAATAATAACTTAAGTAACTCAAAAATAGTAAGTGACCATATCATGGATTGTGGAAATCTAATAACAATGATTCTAATTACTCCCAATGAAAGATATTATATTATTATTCTATTGCTTGTAACCTGAATAGACACTAAACACACATAATAATTATTTATTGCAAATGAATAATGAAGAATAACACAACCATTTATTGTATTACACATGAATTACAATGTTACATCCCTTTTTAAAGATGAGTAGAGCATGCAAGATCTTGTACAAATCACACCATCACCCTAGCATTTGACGCAATGGATACTAGTCTGGAGGTTGGCAGTGGTGGCTAAGTTTGGTGGTTGATTCTATGGATGTGAATCAAATCATATCCTTATACCATGGGGGTTTCCAAACACACTTAGGAGTTCTGAACATAGAAAATGTACTTGTCCTATATTGTTGAATATGAAGGTGTTTGTAAATGAGATTAACACCTTGATACTAGTTGGAGGTACTAAGAATATGTTGAAGTGGTATTAAATATGCTACCCCATCCATCAACTAGGACCAAGACAACAGGAAGGATCAACATGACATAGAAAGTCTATAATTCCTCTATGAGATCCTTTGTCAAAATGGAGTCTAAGAAATTGATGGGTTTCAATGGAGAAAATATTGAAAAACTTCTAATCCCACACACCTAATAAAATCACTTATCTCTATCAAAGTTCCTCATCCTGGTTCAAAAGTTAGCTCAAGAGTCAAGTGAACCAAATCAACTTCTTTCCAATTCCACCCATTATGAAGGTAATTACTAATTGGTATCTCCTTTGCTTTGAAACTACATAACTAGAGGTAGGATAATTTAGAGCATTCCTAATAATACCATCACATCATCCTTATTTACCTCACAAATGAGTCAAATACTTCTTAGAATCCAAAACATTGCACTCAAAACCATATTATGGACTTAAGAATGAGTTCAGTTGAATTCATCATCCCTCTTTATAGAAAAATTCTAAGGTTAACCCAACACTCAATCATTAATTATCGATGATCATTAAATATCCAAAGTATGTGCATGATCTAGATTCTTGCAGAGCCTTGAAAATTTAGCACACACGCTCTAAAAGATAAATCTTTCATTTTGGAGGCATCACCAACAAATGACAAATATTTTTTGATTTGACATCTTGCTTCAGGTAGAGTACAAAATTTATGATTCTATGAGATATAATGCACTACAAGAATTAGTATTTATTATTAATATATATATGATAGTATTAATATATTAATATATTGTAATTGTTATTATTGAATTATAATTTATTATTATTATGGTATTATATTTTCATTATTTTTACATTAATACTAATATTAGTATTATAAAATTGTTATTAAATTATAATATTACATCTTTTTCTCAACACTTCAACATTAATTCACCACAAGACACACATGTTGATCTAACATAATGTTATTACAAAAAAAATGGTAAGTTGGAATGTTGTGATAGCTAGAATGTGGTAGGAACCATTCTATTGAGCACAAAAAATGACTTAAGTGTTTTAATAATGCATGTGAATAAAAGGTCAAGCATCAATATTCTTAAATATAATGGCTCTAGGGTGATTGTGAAGGTTTTAGTTCACAAGGCTAGCATTTTGAACATTTCATCCTGAAATACAAATGCAGTCATCCATCAAACATTCATTGAACAATGAAATATAAAACATTTGGGTAGCATGATATGCCATGAAGACTCCATAATATCACAATGAATAGAGAAGAGATAATACATTAAAAATGTCTCAGAACAGTTTTAAAGAAGTGCCTTTGTTCATCAAAAAGTGGGTTTCCTTCACAAACCCTTGTTCTTCCTTTTAGCCTTTCAAAAAGGAATTTTTGGACATAACTTCCTAACCAGAACTAATATCCAAGAAAGTAAACTTGATTCAGATACCCATTTGGCCATTATTTAACATAACTCAAAATTAGGGCAGGGTTCTTTGTACAAAATGCTTCAAATTTTGACTGTCCTCTTGCTTTGACTAGGCCTAATTAACAACTAGGCATGCTCCAAATGTGTTTAGGGTTTCAAAATCTCTAAACACCCATTCTAACACTCTCCACATGTCACAAAAGTCACAAAATATCAACTCTCACATCAAGGTTCATTCCTCCAATGGAAAACATCAACTTTCACAAATCACTAGGCTCCTTCGATACGATACATGAAGATATCAGACCTTTTAGTATTTCTTCACACATGCAAACCCCATCTCTTGCATATGAAACCTATGAAACTCAAAGCACACATCAACAACATCCATTCCACCAAGTTTTAGAATTTTTCACTAGGTGGAATGGATTTTATGGCATTTTGTTTACTCACTGGTTACCCTAACTAGGGTTTCGACCAATCTGTAGTAAAATCAACACAAATCACTCAAAACACAATGAAATCACATGAAATCAATTCCAAAAGGAATTAGACTCGGTAATTTATCAATCCCAATTGGTTTTAGTGCATCCTTGGATCGTGCAGATCCGTACAAGTCAATGTAGCAGCAAAAATAGCGTTCAGAAATGTAGAAAACATAATTTTATAGCTCTAATCTTTCAAATTTCAACAACCCAAAACTTGTGTCAACCATACAATGAATTTTTAAACACTTACAAATTTTTTCCAATGGTTCTCAACCAACTTTCAAATTATAAACTTAACAAACATCATTATGCCTACCTTCGACAACAAAATGTAAAAGTTGCTTTTACAACATTTGTGCGACTTTGACAATTTTTGCATTTTCACACTAACTCACCCCTAAGAACTCAAACTAGACCCAAAAAGACATGAAATGGTCTTTGAAAACCTTATTAAATGAAAACAACTCAAACAAAACAAAATATTGAAAATCTTGACCCCCCTACCAGCAAATGTCCCTCTTCCTCTAGAATTTCTTCCTTATTGGTATATATTAATTTTTCTTTTTTTTATACATAAGTGCAACACTAGGTTTCATATTGTATTAATTAAAAAAATTGCATGGGTCATTTACAGTTGTGGCACGGTCATGCCACCATCCAAGGCTAAAGGCCAATGCCTTCCAATATTCTAGAGGCATAAAAAACCCTAGAAAAGAAGTCATGCAGGGCTCAAAGCTAGATATTGGCCTATGAGGCCCTAACTACTTTAAACAAATATTTTCAAACAACACCTTAGAATTCAATTCCCCACACCCAATCTCACAAACCAAAAAAGCTCAGTTATCCAATGCCACCCCTTCGTAGGTTCCAACAACAATAATTTATTAAGAAAGATGCAAACCCTAGTCACATGAAGCCTATGTTATGCCAACTTCGTACCCTCTAAATCCAACAAAAAGGGGTGTCGAACCACCAAAACCCTCAATACTAATAGCTGATGACGGTCCTTCGGCCATAGAATTCTAATCCTAATTCTTGCAACCATGATGGCCTCCTCTACTCCCCCCAGGTAAACCTGCTTTATCAACAGCCAAGCCATTGCTAAAACCATGGCTTTCAAAATCCCCAAATCTAACAACATCACTACAAAGTACGAGGAGACATATGTGTTTACTTTGTAGAATTATTCTAAATTAAAGAATTCTCAACCAAGGACTAACTTGACAACCTCCAACTCTAACTACTCAAAAACATTAAACACTAATTTCAACCTTAGGTCTGATATGACACCTAGAAAAATCATTTTCCTCTAAAGACTAACCAAACATAGAGGTGTATCCATCTTTGTCATTCTAAGCTTGCGAACATACACCCAATGATAATTTATAGTCCCTATTAATGGAGACACCATTAATTCCAATTGCACTTAATGGCATGACTTATGACAAGACATCAAGTGTTGCCAAGTTGATCAACCATCACCATTCTCCAACATGACTCAATCAACTACAAATTTGGCAAGTTTATTTTCCTCTAAGATCGACTCAATAAATTTTGCTCACTTTGATTAGAACTTATAAAATCAATAAGTAACTTAATCATTATCATTTAGCATATGGTATTTTCACCACCCACACTATGATTTTTATTCGCCTACAAGTTTAATTCATTAGAAAAATATTTCATCGATTTGAATACAAGTTTAATTCGCTAACAAAAATATTTCATTGGTTTGAATATAGGTTTAATTCGCCAACGAAAAATATTTTATTGGTTTGAATATAGGTTTGATTCACCAACAGAAATATTTTATTGGTTTGAATATAGGTTTAATTCACCAATGAAAATATTTTATTGGTTTTAATACAATTTTAATTCGCCAACAAAAATATTTTATTGGTTTGAAAATAGGTTTAATTTACCAATGAAAATATTTTATTGGTTTGAAAACAGGTTTAATTCGCAAATGAAAATATTTTATTGGTTTCAATGAAAGTATAATTCACCAAGATTTTCTACATGCTTCTAGTGATTAAAATAGATTTGACAATTGAATTAATATTTTTCCCAAAAAAATCACCAATAAAATTAATATTTATTTGGGAATAATGCACGATTCTCTAGGATTGTATATGTTTTCTTAGGGGGGGTTTCTTAAATTTATCCCTAGTATGCATGGCTAAACAACCATTGGATTCAGATTTTACAATTTCTGGCAACAAGGTATATGTTCACATTCTTAAGGAAAAATGTTCTAAGCTTGATTACAACGCTAACAAGTGTGTTTTCATGGGTTATGGCGAGAATAATAAGGGTTATAGGTTTTGTGATCTTATAGCAATGAGAATTTAATATTCTAATAAAGTTATTTTTAGGTAACTTAGCGAGTTTAAAAATAAACCTAATGTGAAGTGTAAAAAATAATGAATTTTGTTATTAAAATTGATAAACAAGACAATGCACACATATACCAACAACAAGATGGAAATGTTGAGAAAGGAGAAGGTTTCATATTCAAGTTTCAATGAGGATCCATAAAATCATTTTGTTACATCTCTTCAAAGGTCCACAAGGTAACTATTGTCACATTATAATGCACCCTTTGGAGGGTTGGTATGGCAACTATCATTCTAACTAACACAATGGAAACACTCCTAAATTTTGGCTGACCTAAAATTTGGAGTGAATCTCCAAAGAGGGTTGGTTCCCCTAGTGTAGCACCTAAAATTGACCTTACTCTACTATTGTTGCAAGGAAAAGGAATAGAAAATAAGCTTGAAATTGAACCTAAAACATAAAAATAAGGTGATACACCAAAATGTTTGTTGATTTGTACTAGCCTATGCATACACAAGTTGATTAAAGAAACCAACACAACATACACAACTCAAGGTTTGACATGTTTTGCATAAGTGTTTCATAGAAAGGTTTAGATTTTATATCAATATTCAAAAGGAATGTTGCTCACAACTTAAAATTGCATAAACTTGTCTAAGACACAAGCTATGACATGTAAATGAATTTATTATTGCATACAGGTATGGAAATGAGATAAAAAATCAAGGATAAATAACTTCATCACAAGAAAATAGCAATAATTCCATGACACTTTTGAGTAGGTAAAATAGCTTCTTTTTATTATCACAAAGGTATCTACAATTGAGTACAAGTTTTCTCTTACAATAATTTCTTTCTTGGAAAACTCAGTTACAATGCTTGACAATCAATGCTAGATATTGCATGAGAAAATTTTAATAATGAATAATACATGGCATAGCCTTTTTCAAGGCATCCCCTTTGGTATATTCGACAAGAATGGGAGAATATAGGACACATTCTTAGAAATAAATGAAGATGCTTGCCTTGAATTTCTCGGTCAACTTCCTTGGGCACTTGGGGAACCAATCTCCTAGTTTGACTCCTTAAGATGCTCCAAAAAGGCATTGAGGGTTGAATTCTTGACTTTTCAAACTCTTTCTCCTTTGCATGCTCCTATAAGAACTCCAATCAATAACCTCCACTCTCCTAGATACTTGTATGGTGCTAAAAATTTTGCTACATATGTCCTTGAACTAATAATTGCTCTTGAACTATTCATTAGTGACTTAAGTTACCATTTTCATGTATATAGCACATGTTTTCATGCGTTTGAATTGAATCAGGTCTCTTTGAGGTATAGGATAGGGCTTCTTCTTTCAATGCATCTTCAAAACTCCTTTATTATTGTTAATTTAACCCACTTATGACCTTTCTTCTTTCACACTGGATATTTGGTGAACAATTTTGACATGTCTTGATTATTGAGCTAACTATCTTGTTGTTGCCTTCTCTCTGTTGTTTTCTCACCATGAGAGTTCTTATATTGACATAGAGACTCCATTTGTCTTTCAACATTGGAAACTACTATCATAGATAACCTTGGCATTGCTTCCTTTACTTTTCCAATGGACAACTATCCTTCTTGCATGATGATAAATTGAAATCAGAAGAAAATCCATAATTTTATAACAAATCGACCTCTTAACTTTTACAAGAACAAAAATATTTCAACTCAAATTATTTAAGTCATTTTTTTCACTGGCTCAACTAAGAAAAAAAACCTATTTGACTATTGTTTCACACTTCCTTAGGACCATATAAAACAAATATAGGTAATATAAATATACTTGAATATAGGTGTATACTTGAAGTTCATTCGATACATACATATATGTAGTTATATTTATAACACTTGCAAAATAATTCAAACTAAATTGATTACTATTGTAACCTATATCTGACTATGTTTTTATTTTTTTTAGGAACGATGGTATAATAGTTGAAAAGGTGAAAAATGGGGTTATGATAAAAGGGGGTTCACCAAAATGATAATAAATAACCCTATTTTCCACTATTTCATTCAAGAAATGAGATCCAAACATGAAATGACTAACAACCAAAAGGTGAGTCAAATCAAGGTATGAATCAACAAATTTCTTCTTTATGCAAGGATGAGGTATGAGCCAAATAGAACTTTGGGGAGAAAGATTAAAACCATCAAATAAACTCCAAAATGCAAGCTATAAAATGCAAATGAAAAACTGTACTCAAAACTAATGGAACTAGCAATCAAAAGGCAGATTTGGAAAAGGGAAAATGATGTATACCAATCACCAAAAGTGCCTTTTTGAAGCTCACTCAAGACTCATTCACCCTATGGCGAATGGGTCTTGCTAAGGCTCTGTAAAAATGCTTTTTGGGTTCTCTTTTGTTGTATTTTCACTCCCAGATTCCCGATTTTCATAGTCGGAGAGCTGAAAATAAATAATATAGAAGATTTTTTGTGAAATGACAACTTTCCTTGCAACTTTGACAACTTTACAACTTTCTTCAATTTTTCTCTTCAAAGAATCTTCCACCTAAAATCTGCAAACACAAACACAAGAGGAGAAAAATGTTATTTTTGGTGATGGGGGGTTTGCCATGGTCAAACCCCATTTGAGTATTTAAAATTTGTAATCAAATAGCATGAAGGAAATGATGAATGAACAATGCAATTTCATAACTCACCAAACCTTTGATTAAACCTTGGAATGCAAATATGCAACTAGCATGAAGTAGCCTCAATGGATGTGGATATTGATCTTAAAGCTTGATTTGAAATAATTCCTTTGAATACTTGAATGGATCTTGAACTCTACATCACCATATTAGCTCAAACATGTATGATGCAATAAAGATTTGACATGATAATGGAATCTTGATTGTTGCAATAAAACCTTTAATAATATGCTCTTGAATTCCTTAAAATACTCTTGAAATGCTCTTTGTTGGTATGTGGCGAATGATCATGCAAATACTATACACTCATAATGTATCCTTCCATTAACCCGTCAAGGTTTTCCCGCTAACACATCAAGTGAAAAAATGACTTTGTAAAACCCTAATTCTAGAAACTTCCAAAAAGCTTGTTATAAGTACTTGGGATGTATGTTGTTGTATGGTATTTTTGAGATTGTAATCTTCTTTGCACTGGATAATAAAATCATTGGGTGGTTGAGTTTCTGTGGATGTAGCCCATATTGGGTAAACCACATTAAATTTATGTGTTGCTCTTTTTTTTGTTATTCTTCATTGTTATTTCTGGGTTATTTAATTTGCATATAATTGTTAATGTTTATTGCTCCAATCTGCTTGAATCCTAACAACTAGTATTAGAGCCATGTGTATTTTGGTTGATTGGAAAGAAACCTTTGGATTTGAGTGGGAGCAATGGAAGAAGGAAAATTCAAGGTTGAGAAGTTCAACGACCAGAGTTATCAATTATGGAAGATGTAGATGGAAGATTATTTGTATCAAAAGGATATATGGCAGCCATTGCAAGGAAAAACAAAGAAAGAGGCTACTATGTTTGATGAAGAATGGGAGATTCTAGATAGAAAGGAATTGGTAACCATTCAATTGTGCCTGACACCATTTGTGGCATTCAATATAACAGAAGCAAAGAAAATAGTGGATCTGATGGAACATTTGGCTAAATTATGTGTAAAACCCTCAGCCTCAAATAAGGTGTTTCTCGTGAAGCATTTGTTTAATCTAAAAATGATTGAAGGTGGATCTATGAAAGATCATTTAAATGAGTTTAATGCGATTACTAGTCAATTAACTTCTGTAAAAGTGAATTTTGATGAAGAGGTGAGGGCTCTCTTGGTTTTATGTTCTTTTCCAGAAAGCTGGAATAGCTTGGTAATGGTTGTAAGTAACTCTATCTTTGGTTCAAATACATTAAAATTTGATAATGTTGTTGGTGTTATCCTTAGCAAGTAAATGTGACAAAAAGCCATAGGTGAGACCTCAACATTGGGTAATGCTTTGACTATAGACAATAGGGGAAGAAAAAATGAGGGAGGAAAAACTGAACAAATCATGGGAAGTCACAAGGGAATTCAAAGAAAGGCAGATCTAAATTCAAATGAAAAATGGATTGTTGGCACTGTGGAAATCCAAGACACTTGAAGAAGGATTGTTAGTCTCAAAAAGGGAAACAAGGGGACTAACAACATGATGATAGTAAGGAAGCTAATGTTGCAAGTAATAAATTGCAGGATACACTTTAATTCTATGTTGAGATAATGTTAATGATTCATGGGTAATAGATTCAGGGGCTTCATTTCATGCCACACCCCATAGGAATATTTTGTAGATTATGTTCAAGGTGATTTTGGACAAGTATATTTGGGTGATGATGAACCC
This sequence comes from Sequoia sempervirens, assembly GCA_007258455.2. NCBI lineage: Eukaryota > Viridiplantae > Streptophyta > Pinopsida > Cupressales > Cupressaceae > Sequoia > Sequoia sempervirens. The sequence continues at coordinate 31,647 of VDFB02159297.1, read as the reverse complement.
TGCCAGATTTTTGGAAAAGGAAAAATAAAAATTAAGTTACATAATGGAAATGAATGGTTGCTACAAGAGGTAATGCATGTTCCAAATTTGAGAAGAAATTCAATCTCTGAAGGACAACTAGGTAGTTAAGGCTACATAGTTACCTTTACAAAAAAAGTCTGGAAGGTCACTAAAGGTGCATTAGTAGTAGCTAAAGATGAAAGGGTAGGAACATTTTATTTGTGTACTGGCAATATTTATTCTACCTTAGCTGCTACTGAGATAGTTAGAGCACTTGCTACAAGGAAAAAAATAGAATTGTGGCACCATAGACTTGGGCACATGAGTGGGAAAGGGATGAAGATCCTTCACTCCAGAAAGTTGCTACAAGGTCTAAAGAAAATTGACTTGGAGTTATGCGAAAATTGTGTTTATGGAAAATAAAAAAGAGTTTGATTTCTTAAAGTTGGGAAAGAGAAGAAGAGTGAGAAATTAGAGCTTGTGCATTCAGATATATAGGGACCAGTTCAGGTATCTTCTCTTGGTGGATCTTGTTATTATGTTACTTTTATTGATGATGCAACTAGGAAAACATGGGTGTATTTCTTAAAACAAAATCATAAGTATTTGAAACTTTTAAAAAGTGGAAAGCTTTGGTTGAGAATGAGAAAGGAAAAATTTTGAAGTGTCCCAGATTTGATAATGGAGGTGAGTATTGTAGTAGAGAATTTGAAAACTATTGTTCATATAATGGAATCCATAGGTAGAAAATGGTTCATGGAGCCCACAAGAAAATGGTGTGTCTGAGAGGATGAATAGGACCACTATGGAGCATGCAAGGAGTATGAGATTGTATGTTGGACAACCCCTACAGTTTTGGGAAGATGTTGTACATACCATTGTTTATTTAATAAACAAAGGACCTTCAAATCCTTTGGATGGTGGCATTCTAAAGGAGGCAAGGATGGGGAAAAGGTAAACTATTCATTTCTAAAAACCTTTGGTTGTGAAGCTTTTGTCCATGTTGATATTGAAAATAGAACCAAGCTTGAGGCTAAGTCTAAAAAATGTACCTTCATTGGATATGGAGTAAATGAATTTGGTTATCAGTTATGGGATTATGAAAATCATAAAATCATTAGGAGCAAAGATGTTATATTCAATGAGAAGGTCATATATAAGGATCAACTGTAGGAAAAGAAGCGTGAACAAGCCAAAAAGGAATATGTGGTGTTGGATGAGATTCCAAAACATAAAATTCCAGTGGTACCTGATGCTCAACAACAAGTTATTTTGTAGAATCCTGCAAATGTTAGATGTTCGACAAGGATAACTAGACCTCCAAAAATATTTTCTCCATCATTATATTCTATATTATTAACTGATTCTGGTGAACATGAAGGTTATGAGGAAGAAATGCAGGTAGATACCAAAAACAAATGGGAGCTAGGCATGAAAGAGGAAATGGATTCCTTGCTGTAGAATTAGACTTGGGACTTAGTACAATTTCCTGCATGTAAAAGATCATTTCCAAATAAATGGGTTTATAGGTTGAAGGAAGAAAATGGAGGCAAGAAAAGATATAAGGCCAAACTCGTGGTAAAAGGTTTTGCATAGAAAAAAGGTATAGATTTTGATGAAATATTTTCTCCATTTGTAAAGATGACTTCTATTAGAACTATTCTAAGTCTTGTGGTTGTGAAGAATTTTATCTTGACCAGTTAGATGTGAAAACAACATTTCTCCATGGGGATTTGGAAGAGGAAATATACATGTAGCAACCACAGGGATATGAGGTCAAGGGTAAGGAGGAATTTGTGTGTAGGTTAAAGAAGATTTTGTATGGCCTGAAGCAAGCACCTCAGCAATGGTATTTGATAGTTTTATGGATGAACAAGGTTACAAAAGACATCATTTTAATTATTGTATTTATTTTAATAAATTGGGTAATGGTAGCTATACTATCATGTTGCTTTATGTTGATGACATGCTTGTTGTCAAGTATAACATGCAACATATTAATGAACTTAAGAAAATTTATTTGCTATGAAGGATTTGGATGTAGCAAAACAAATCCTCGATATGAGGATCACATGAGACAAGACAAACAAAAAATTATTTTTTTCTCAAAGTGAGTATGTAGAGAAGGTGTTGAAAAGGTAACTTAACATGCAGAACACAAAAGCAGTTAGTACACCTTAGCCTAGTCATTTTAAGTTGACTAAGGAGATGTGTCCAAAGACACAAGAGGAGGAAGATAAAAATGTCTAAAATACCATATGCATCAGAAATTGGTAGCTTGATGCATGCAATGGTATGCACAAGGCCAGATATTACATATGTAGTGGGAGTTGTGAGTAGGTATATGAGCAATATGAGAATGAAACATTGGAATGAGGTAAAATGGATTCTTTGATATTTGAGAGGTACTACTTCAAAGAAACTATGTTTTAGAGGATCAAATTTTGCTTTAAAAGGATATGTTGACTTTGATCTAGCGGGTGATATTGATAGCAGGAGGAGTACTACAGGGTATGTTTTTACTGTAGTAGGTACTGCAGTTAGTTGGATTTCAAGGCTACAAAAGGTTGTTGTGCTTTCAACCACTGAAGCTGAGTATGTTTCCACTAATAATTTCATTCATCTTGCTAAGAATTCAGCTTTGCATTCAAAAACTAAGCACATATAGCTCAAATACCACTTCCTCTAATCAGTTTTGGAGGATGGATAGTTGAAGCTAGAGAAAATTCACACTAGTGAGAATCATGCAGATATGTTCACAAAGGCAGTTACACAGGAGAAACTGATTTCCTCATTAGTTTTTTTTGGCCTTCATGATTGATAATGGTGGACATAAGGAACCAGCCAAACCTATAATCCAGTGGGAGCTGCAAGTGCAGAGATGTTGTCCAGGATCAGTCTCCAAGTGGGAGATTGTTTGGTGTCGAGCCTGATCAATCTCCAAGTGGGAGATTGATGGTATATGGTGACTGATCATGCAAATATTGTGCACTCATAATGTATCCTTCCGTTAACACGTTAAGGTTTTCCCACTAACACGTTAAGTGAAAAAACAACTTTGTATTTAACCCTAATTCTAGAAGCTTCCAAAAAGCTTGTTATAAGCGGTTGGGATGTATGTTGTAGTATGAAATTTGTGAGATTGTAATATTCTTTGCACTGGATGATAAAATCATTGGGTGACTGAGTTTTTGTGGATGTAGCCCATATTGGGTGAACCACGTTAAATTTTTGTGTTGATCTCTTTTGTGTTATTCTTCATTATTATTTTTGGGTTATTTAATTTGCATATAATTGCTAATGTTTATTGCTCCAATCCACCTGAATCCTAACACTCTTGATCATAAAATTTTCTATAAGGATTCTCTCATCAAAATTGCTAGGTGAAACATAGTGAAATGACTACTTATTTATACATATCTTAATATTAATTCCTGAAATTCAATTAACACAAGCTGGCATGAGAATATAAATTTGAAATCATTAAAATACTACCAAAAACATAATTTAATTTAGGTCCTAGGCCTAATTTGGGACCCATTCACCCTATGGCGAATGGGTCCTAGGTCACTTACCTAGGACACACATTCTTCAATGATGAGTGTTATGTTACGACATTAATGAATGTCGAGTTTTATCCCTTAGAAATTGTAATTAATTAGGCTTCGATTTGAATTTAAAGGGCCCAATTAAGGAAAATTAACCTCAATTAATTAATGAAGCCCTAGATTAGTGTGAAGTGTAAAGGTACACTTTACAACTCCAAAAATAAGGCACAATTAGGTCCATTTTATTTAATAAGGTCCTAAACTTAATGTGAATATGTAAAATACATATTACAACACTAAATTAAGGCATAATTTAGTCCCTTTATTTATTATTATTTCCCAAATTAAGTGTGAAAAAGGAATACTTTTTCCTACACTACAATAGTAATATTCTCTCATATTGGCTTACAAAACTATCCTTATCAGCATATAATTATTCTAATCTATGTAGTTTTAAAATTCAAGCATACTAAACTTGTAAATTTTCTCAGTAATCACTTGATATTCAACTCAATCATACTTAAGAGTATGAATATGGGATAATAAGCCCTAAATATTTTGACCACATATTCCTACTTCAGAAGTTATGAATTATATTTTCAATTAACTACTTGTTATTTAAGCTTCATGTGCTGTGCAAACAAGGATTGAGTTTTGGTTTTCGTATTCTAATCTTTGTTTTTTCATAAAAAAAAAATTACATAATGGTTTAAATCATTCAAGTGGTATTTTTGTTTAATACTAAACAAAGGTTATATTCTCTATTTTTATTTTGTAGTAAACAAACTATAAGTGATCATAATGATGTAGGCTTCTAATGCATTTATTTATGCTTGTAGATAACATAAAAATAGGGTATAGTTTGGATATTAAAATATTTTTTCTTATTTAGCAAGATAAAGTTCAAGTTTATGTGGTAGCTAAGATCCATTTTATACTGTTGTGAAAGAATTATAACAATGAATCGTTTATTGGTCTTAGTTGACCATTATCATATTCTTATTGTATGTAGTTGCAAGCTCATATGTGGCCTCTCAAGTATCAACCAACTACTCATTTTTATACACATCATTGTCACATATTATGTAGATAGTTTTATATCGGCAAGAAACTCCCAACACAACTACATATTGTTGCCCTTAAATGAATTAAAACTAATGACCTTTGTAATGGCTAGATGTTGAATGATATAATATGTTTATACGTATAAATATGTATGTATATCCTCAATATATACAAACATATATATGTATATGTATGTATGTATACATATATATGTACGTGTATACATACATATATATGTATATGTATACATAACTTATTCTTATAAATAAAAGCAAGAGACTTTCCAATAAAGACCCAAGAGGAAAATATTTGGTTCAATTCCAAAATCCAATAACAGATCTAGAGTAATATCAAAGTTTTCTACTAAAGGTAAAATGTCCACAAATAAAAGGAAAAACAATGGAGCATAGAATTGGTAGGTGGGTAGGGGTTATCCCACAATACTAGTTTACAATTTTTGGCCAAACTGGACATTGAACTGAATTTTTTAACTAAATCTTCACTTTTGGGCACCTATAGCTGCTAAACCATGAGGAATTTGAAGATGATGCAAACTAGTGATTTGTGACATTTGTCTCTACATTCTAAATATATTTTTTATTTTCTTTGAATCAGATTGCATTTCTTTTTCCATCTCCTTTGAAAATTAGTTTTTATCAATAAACACCATTTTTAAAGAGTGATGCTCACTGTAAACAACATAACTTTTTACCCATGAAGGATAATTTTTTTTTTTTTGAATTTAGCTTTGTAACTACAATATCTAGCATGTTCATTTGGTTTCATAGTGTTTTATTGAATATTTTTTTCTTAATCAAGTTTTGAAGTCAAACCAATTACAATTTAGACATAGGTGGACCGTAAACAACATAACTTTTTTGTATGTATCAAAATTCAATTTTATTTTTTTACTGGATCAAGGACATCAATACCTAGCCTGAACATATTTTTCAAAATCTTTTTTGATAATCTACTATTTTTCCACATGTGCAAAACAGAGAGCTTCATTTTGGGTGAAAAATCTATGTTTAATTAAACTAAAAAAATACATAATAAAACCAAAATGTATTAAAATTATATTCGATGGATAGCTCATTTGAGGACTACCATCATCTAGTTAGGTCTATGAAGTTTGCTCCATTTTCATCCTCAACCCAAGTTTCAAAAGGTAAAATTTTATAGAAATTTGGTAGAAGGGCAAAAAAGGGAGTTCGCTAGAAGCCCCCCTTCTAGCAAACCCCCCTTTAAATACAATTAAAAAAGAGAACCCATTAAAGGGGGGTTGACTAGAAGGGGGGTTCTAGTGAACCCCTCCTTCTAGCAAACCCTTTAGGGGGTTCTAGCGAACCCCCCTTCTAGTGAACCCCCTAAAGTGTTTTCCCTCCGAAAATGCATTTTCCCTTCCTCAAACTAATTGTAAACTAGTTTTATGGGATCACCTGTAGACGAAGCAAATGAGGCTCTACCCTTGGTGAATGTAAGATCAAACCAACAGTAGGAGAAACCTAGGTGGTGGGGGAAACCTTGGAAGATGTTGAACATGTCATGAACAAATCATCATGGAGAATTCAATGACATGGCTGGTGAAGGTGGCAAAGGAAAAGGCAAAAAACATTAAATTGTGGACTGTTAGTTCAAGAAGACATAGGGAGAAAATTTGATAAAATTTATAATGTGGGTGGAATATGGGAAGGGAGGGTGATTGATGAATTTGTGATAATGGAAGAATTGGATTCACCAAAGAACAAAGATTTGACAGTGCTATACCAAAGGTGGGGTATGGTTGGTACGGGAAAAATGGTAGATTTCCCACTGGCTAGAATGTAGAGTAGAGAGTTGAGAGAAATCAAGGGTTTGGTTGGAGACGAGACCACCAAAATGCCAGAAAGGAGGCAACAGATAAATCATGGGAGTAACATCACTATTGGGACAATCACTAGGAAAAAGGATTGAAGAGGGGTGAAATGTTGAGTGCATTGGAGGCACCCATGGTGACTGCATAACCTGCAAAGCCTAATCGGCCTGGTAAGTGCATATCCCTTTATCTAGAAAATGAAGAGCTAGATAAAATGGTAATTAAAATGAGAGAAGTAGCTTTCTTTATGAAATGGGGGGGAATGGATAACATACCAACTGTTTAGGGCTTGGTGTGATGAGAATTGGGGCAAAGAGGTAAACCTAAGAACAATGCCAAATGGTTTCTTTCTGGTCGAATGCTCAAATGTTAGGAAAAAGAGGAAGATATTCAATATTGGGCCCTACTTAATGGGAGGAACAGGAGTATTCATCAAAGAATGGGTACCCCATTTTGACCCTTGGAAGTAGGAAATTGAGGAAGTCCCAATGTGGATAAGATTATATAACCTATTGTTAGAGTATTGGAACACAAAAACTCCAAAAGATATAGGGAAAAAATTGGAAACATATGTGGAGGTAGAGGAGAATATTGAAGATAGAAACTATGAAATGTATGCATGGATTTTCATTAAATCACATCCAATTCTGCCAATCCCTGATGAAATCAAAATAATAACCAAAAAATAATTTGGAGACAAAAAAATAGAATGGGAGGATATGCTAGTGCTCTACCCGAAGTGTAAATTAAAAAGGCATGAGAGGAAGGACTATAAGAGATATGAATTAATACCCATAGAAACCAGTCATAAATACAAGGAGAAAGTGAATTCAGAGAGCAAAGTGGAGGCAATATGGGTAGAAGTGAGATCAGAGCCTTTAGGTGTGGAAAAAAAGGGAAAGATATGATGGGGGGTGAGAACGGAAGGCGAGAGCATAGAAAACACAAAGCAAAAGGTAGATACAACAAGGGTACTAGAGGCCATTGACAAAATCCAAGAACTAAATGACAAAAGGGACAATAAGTTAGTGGCACTACTTGAAAAAGGTTTTCAGCTAATGGATGAAGCAATAGAGGCAAAAGCAAAAGAAATTGGCAAGGAAGAGGAAAGGGAGGAAGGGGAAATAGAGGATGCAAACTTAGAAGAGGAAGAAAAATTTGAGGAGGGGGAGGAGGAAATATTAGAAGAAAGATTGTTGGAACAATATCAATCCAAGGTGAAGAAACCAAAACTGGGAGAGAAAGGCCAAAGGGGAAGGAAATCAATTAGAAAAAAATTGAAGATAACAGGGAATGCGAAAGGCCAAATGAAGCTCAATTCAAGGAAGGGAGACACCATTCTTGGATTACAATGAAGATAATACGATGGAATGTTAGGGACTGCAATGCCCCTAACAAAAGGTGTTTGATCAAATGCCAAATTGATCAATGTAAAGTTGGTATTGTATTACTACAAGAAACAAAACTATTGTAACAAGAGAGCAAAATTTTGATGGGGAAATGGAGGCAGTGGAATGGTTCATTTGTGGATGCAAATGGAGCATCAGGGGGTTTGGGAATAATTTGGAAAGTTTACGGATGTTAGGTAGATCCAGTGCTCTTAGAGAAAGAGTGGTAACTCATCAAAATTTGACCTCAATGGCTACCGGAGGAGGTCTTTTTGCTTAATGTTTATGGACCCATGTGAGAAGTGAGCAAAAGAGTATTGTGGGACAAGTTAATAGAGGTTATCCAATTGGTGGGTGAGAAGAAATTAGTGATTGGTGGAAACTTCAATGCCACCTTGACAGGGGTTGAAAAACGAGGGGGGTTCTCTTGCATATCTTAAGTTCAGTCAGACTTCCAAAAATTTATAAGCAATAATGATTTGCAAGATGTATATCCCAAAATGGGAATTTCACATGGATGAATAGAAGGAATGGTTTTACATATATTATAGAGAGACTAGATAGATTTATAATGGGAGGCAATTGGGAAAGAGTGCAGGCAACCTATGAGTCCTTAATCCTACCAATATCAAGTTTTAACCATTTCCTAGTAGCACTAATCTTTTCCCCGGATAAGTCCCCCCTCAAATTCCCATTTAAGTTTGAGAATATGTGGTTAAGGGATGTAGAATTAAAAGGAAAGGTACAAAAATGGTGGATGGAGCAATCAGAGAAAAGGACACAAATGTTCCAACTATCCAAGAAATTACAAAAGGTAAAAGGTAAATTGAAGGAATGGAACAGATTGCACTTCATAAACATTTTTGAAGAGAATTCAAGATTGGAGGAAGAGATGGAGAAGATAAATGAAAAATTGATAGAACATGGAATGTGTAATGAAGATTATGTGAAAAAATAAGACACAATGAAGGCATACTCTAAATCTTTGGTTTGAGAAGAGGAATTTTGGTGTCAAAAATTAAGAGAAACGTGTTTGAGAGAAGGAGATTGCAATACTAAATTCTTCCATAATACCACCAAATAAAATAGATCTAAGAATAGGATCACAACAATTGTGAATAGAGAAGGGGTGAAATTGTAGATAGAGGAAGAAATAAGCTTGGAGGTAGCGGGGTACTTTGGACAACTTTTTTAATAAGAACTTCAATGTGTTGAACACCTAGAATACTGAGAGGGGGGATTGAATTAGTATTATATTAAACCATTCAAACATTAAACATCCAATCACTAATGCATATCCAATTGCAATAAGGAAAGAAAGCATGAAACATCCACAATATCACATAACTCATGAACCCCAAGATTTTTATGTGGAAAACCCAAAATGGGAAAAACCACGGTGAGGGTTAGCTCACAATATATTATAACCAGTTATAGTATATTATATAAATGCTCACTGTAGGTGGACTCACTATCCACAGAGAAAAAGATAGAAGAGAGATGGTGGCTCCCATCCTATTTTTGAATTGTTACAATTGTGTCTTATGTATGCATGAATTACAGTTCCATTGAAGCACAATAACAAACTTTATCTAATTTTGATTCAACACTCTACCTAGCTCTTCATTCGCATAATTTTGATCTCTAAATTAACATTCACAACTCAACTTTTCTCTACTCTACTCAAATTTTCATCAGACATTACATATGTTGCCTTCCTTCTCTCAGAACATCAATAACAATCTAGAATATATATCCACATCAAGTATAACATCAATTAGGTTGGCCTAATTAGATGTAACAGTTTAAATACAACTTGTCAGCTCCAAAACTTATCATCCATAACACATCACTTAATTCAAATCTAAAAACACCTTAAGATAGGTTGGCATGGACCTATAATAGATCCCACATAAGATAGCAATACATATTAATCCTTTGCATACCTTCAAACATATTATGTTGGCTCTATATAAGACCTAAAAGCAAAAACATTCATCTATGTATCCACATCTCGACACGTGGACCTCAAAACTTGATACCATCTACAATCCATGCTCAACTAACATCTAGAAAATTATCTTCAACATTGCAAGGCCAAAAAGTCATCCGCAGAGAAGTGTGAATTCTCCCACACAACCACATTGTACAGAAAGCAACTATAATATGCTACGCCAAACATTGTTACTCATATCTCTCAAACTATTTGTCCAATCAAGATGAAATCCTATAATTAGGTACATCTAAAATCCATAAAATTAATGTTAGAAGCACAAAGTGATATCTTCATTTGCGTAGTGGTCTGGACCTAAAAACCAGTGCACTGTTACACTGAAGTGGTAGATTTGACACTTAGTGAAATTTCTATGCAAACAAAACTTTCCAAACCAAACCATTATGCAATCATGTCTTCCTTAACATCTCCAAAACCTCTTAGGATTAATCAAAATAGTCTACAAAAATGTTAACATCAATGAAAACACTGTATCACATTGTTATATACCTTCCATGTTCATGTTTCCAAGCAGCATCATTAATGACAAACTTTAGCAATCTCTCCAAACTTCCAACAATCTCCCCCTTTGTCATTGATGCCAACATGTCAAAAACTTTAAAAATACTCTCCGATACCCTCCCCCTTTGACATCAAGGGCAAAGGGTTCCTATATAAATTGTTTAGACTCTTATTGAAACTCGCCCTAAGAAATATAAGCATATGTACAAACTGAAAAGAATGTATTGACTCCCCCAGAATCATATACCAGAGCAAAAACTCAAAAATTGTACTGAAAAAATTGTTCTATATGGTCTACATATGTACAAGTAGTCTAAACATAGATACTGAAAATTGCATAAAAAGAATAAAAGATAAGTCAATTGGAGGTGATTGATGCCTGTAAATTCTTTAGATGATCTTCCCAAGCTTGTCTACCAAGTTCACATTCTCTCTTGGCTTCTGCAAGCAACCTATTTTTCATTTCAAGCTCAAGCAATAATTCCTCTTCCTCTTCCAAAGTAGCAAGTACTGGATTCATCTTCTTAGCTTTGTCTAAATTGAGAAGAGTTCTTGAAATAAGTACAAGTTTGGGATTGACCAGATCCCTTACCTCTCCAAACTATAAGATGATATGTTCTTTCTGATTTTGCAGTTGGAAGAACTTCTTGTGCATGTCTTCAGTTGTGTTCCTTGTCTCTCCGGTGAGGTCAATAGCCAGATCATATGCACTAGATGTAACATTTATTTGGGACTCAATGGAGTCCATCTACTTTCTTATGCTTTGTGTAGCTCTCGAGCCACTTCATGTTGTACTGGTATAGTGCCTTAGCCTCTTCAACACACGCTTATGAATCCTTCATCAATTCAAAGAACTTTTTATGTGCAATTGCACATTTCTCTATCATCTCCGACATCTTCCTATCACTTAACCTTTTCTCCACTTCTTTCTCAGCTTCTTCCTTTAGACTAGATGCATAAGTTTTTAAAGAATCAATTAGTAGTTTGAAATTTTCCATACCAGATGTAGTGTCAATATTTGATCCAAGTATGATCTCTTCAAAGTCCTTAACTACTTCGTCCATTAGTTTTCTACTCCTTTGATGTGATTCGATGATCTCCTTCCTCGCGGATGCATGGAACATGTCTCCTAGTTGAAGTTTTTGGATGGGAGATATCTTGTCCAAATCCACATTTCCTTGTTGTATCAGCAACTTTAGCAATTGGGATGTTACAATAGGTTAAAATTTAGACTGCATGCTCAAAATATTCTTCAAGGAATACCTAGAGGATCCAAAAGATTCACCAGAAGACTTAGCAACTTCCACAACCTTTCTCTTGTCCTTTGCAATACCTTAGTCTATTGGTTTGTCTTTTTCTATATCTCTAGATGCATCATTATCCTTCTCTTCATCTTCTTCATGCTCTTTTTCCTTCTCTTCATCAACCTTTTCTTCTTCATTCTCTGCATCATCATTTTTATCATCAAACTTGTTAGTGTTCTCTTCCTCTACAATATTTTCAATGTTTGTTAGAGAAGTAACTTCATCATTTTGTACAAGAGGAGTTGTGACATTTTCCTTTGCAATGTCTTGTTTGATCATTGCATCCTTGTCATCTTCTTTTGTCATGTCCTCCACTTTTGGAGTGTTATCATGTGCAGCTTCCTCATTTATATCCTTCTCATGTTGAGCATCATCTTTCTACACTTCTTCCTCTATATTAGGTTCTGGAGCAATGGTATCATTATTCACTTCTTCCTCAACTACCTAAGTTAGTCCTAACTTTTGTACAATCTCCTCTACTTTATCATTGATCTCTTTTCGGATCCTTTCCAGATCACCTTTGTCTTTTCCCATAAGGGTTGTAACCCTTTGCTTGGTTCTCAAATCCTTACTGTATATGGTAGCCAATGTGGCTCTATCATCTTTAGAAAGTGGAGTAACAACTCTTTCCAAGGCTTCATCTTTTATCCTTTCATGCTCTTTTATTGATTCTTGTCTCCTTTCCAAAAAAAAATTACATAACTCATCAAGAATATCCTTCTTGATATTATGCATCTCAACTTCAAGCACAAATATATATTTGATTATGGCCTCAATGATGGTGGACTTATCCACCTCATTCACATCCTTATACAAAGCTACAGTTTCCTTCAACATTTCATTTTGCAAAATGCTATTAAACAGTGCCTCAAGTTTCATTGGGGAATGAGGCCTTACCGGTTCAACTTATTTCTACTTTTTAAATTTAACTGGATTCTTCTTTGTTTCCTTTTCTTTCTTCTTCAAAGAAGCCTTCTTGGATTCCTTCTTCTTTTCTCTCATATGTATTACAAATGCCTCCTTTTCCTTTTCTATCTCATCTTTACTTTCGGTTTCAATGATGTCATGTATTTTCCTCTTTCCACTAGCTTCACTTTGTGAAACCTCATTGCTTCCTCTCTAGACCAACTATGGTCCCTCTTCTTCCAAATATTCCTCTTCTTCAACAACATTGATGCCAATACCCTTTTCTCTAGTAGCCTTTTGTTTAATTCTTCTTTTTGTAGGGCAGCAAGAGGTGCGATGGTGACAGTTTTATTCTTCTCTGCCCTGGTAGCATGCACAACCGAAGAGGATCTCTCCCTTACCAGAGGACTGGTGGTAGACTTCCTCTTCTCTCCAAAAGAGGGAAAATACCTAGAGGATTTCTGGATAGATGGTGGTGTGGTACTTGTTCTAACTGATCTCCTTGAGCTACCTAAAGCTCTCCTGTACTCATATCTTCTCTAGCTCTTTGTCTAGCATACTATACTTTTTCCTTTGAAATGCCCATTTCCTTGGCATATACATCAACCATATCATCAACAATCTTATTGATTTTTGGTTTCTTCTATTCCATGTGGACTTCCATGGAGTTTTCCTCAAAAATCCCATATCTAGGTTTTGTTTCATCCTTTAGACTCTTCAACAAAATATCAGCATAGCCAAGATCTTCCTTTATCACCTCATAACCTAATTCAGGAACCCAAATAGATCTTGGTTCCACTACCTCCATAATGCAATGATCTGTAGAAACCAAGAATGTGATATCATTTTTGTACCTTTCCATAATTTTCCTAGGAATCCTTTCTGTCTCATGCATTCTTTTCTGAAATACTGCAAATAAATTAGTAAGGGCATCATCTTATGCATTAACATCTCCAAGGCTCCTCATGTAATTTGCAATTTTATGTGCAACAAGTCTTCCACTTACCTAGTTTACCTCTCCAATTATGGGAACCTCCTTAAAAAATTAGAAGAATAAGCACATGACCAAAGTGCCATACTTAAACACATATTTCTTTTCCTTGGCCTGCTTTAGATTCTCTATTAATTGTTCCCTAAGCAACTCACACAAGTCATAGTTTGCACCATTTTCTATCATCTCATGTGCCACATTGATTGTGATGGAAAAAAAGTAGATCTTGTAACCAATAACCATAGTAGCATACCTAATAGCTGGGTTTCTAATGGGATTTACTACAAGGGCTCTTTGATCAAATGCAGCACTTATTTTTTCCATCACCTCTTTATTTTTAACAAACTTCAGAATGGGGACTGGTCCGATGGAGCATAGACCGATGACCTCTCTTATCACTTCCTTTGTAATCATGTGAGGCATATCAGTCTAGACAAACTAATCATGAATTCTGCTCAAGGCCATTCTAATCCACTTGACATCATAAAACAAATTGGGGAACCACTACCATATGTCTAGTTTCTTTTCAACTAGATTTTTATACTCTAGCTTTCAAGAGAATTCCTCTCCAAATAATTCATTTGTCCATACATCACTTAGCTTACTAGAAGAATTCTCTTCCATTTTTCCATGAATGAATTCCCTAATATCCTCAATCGATAAAACCCCATATGGAATATGCGAGAATGTGCCTAGTGGGTCATCTTCTATGGCTTTCATAGGGTATATTTTGAATTTAGGTTGTGGTTTCTCCATAACCTCTATAACCTTTGGTGTAGCTATTGCAATAGAGATCCAAATTGATTTCAAACAAATATTTCAAAAAACTCGTGCACACAAGATTCGTAAAATACATTTTTAACTTTGTTCGTCAAACTAGGGTTTCGATGCTTTGAATCTTAGATTGCCTTATGAACTTCAAATTCTCTTATCGATGCTCTGCTCCTTCTTAATAGCTTTTGTGAGATGAATTCGCCTTAGTGAATTTTCCTTTAACCTTTCGATTTGACCTAATTTTTCATTAAATGCTTCAACCCATAAAGCTAGCAACACTTCATATGTATGTGTAGTCAACTTCTAAAGCTCCGCAAACTTTCGCATTGTCATATTTTATTCCACAATCTTCACCAATAGATCAAGCATGTTGATCTACATCACATATCTTTGTGTTGTGACATCAACACCTCTTTTCTGGCATGGGATAAAAGATATCCATTAAATCTCCCCCTAAGCCATAGCTCTAGGCTTAGTTTCCGAAGGAAACGTCTGCACTAGGGGATGGTACAAATTCTCCCTTTTCTTTTGTCTATTCCTTCTTTCTCAAAATATTTTCCATTTCCTTCTTTACTTCAACCAGATCAACCTTTTTAACTAGTTCATTCCTTTTTACTGGATTATCCTTGTATTTTTTCTTCTATAAAATTTAGCAATATATCTAAGTCTACTACAATTATGACATACAACATTCTTTTGAACAATATTCCTTCCATTCACTCTAAATCTTCATTGATTATCCTTGTGTCCAAATCCATAGCATGTATAATAGTAACCATTGAAAGATTGAATCATTCTACTATTGTTATATGCATTCATCATTTGACTTCTACATTCACTTGCTTTATGACCAAATATTTTGCGTGTAAAACATTGACCAATAAAGGATGGAATGTTTTGATTCATTCTACTTATACAATCCATTGCTCTATGTCCAAATTTATTGCAAGAGTAACAAAAACCATTAAAAGATGGGTAACTTTGAGAATTTAGTTGTTTGATCAAAGGTCTTCTAGCTTCATTTCTTTGATTCTAGATCTTGCCATTGTTCATCTTGTCTTTAGTCTTCTTTGGTTCATCGATCTTCTCTTTTGAATTAGGTGTTTGATCTAATTTTGAGCTTTCACCTTTTTCAAATCCTAAGCCATCTTTACTTTTAGAAACTTTCTATCATGCAATCATCTCATCGAGTCTTGTAGCACTCATTTTGAATTTTTCTTCATCACTTCTTGCTTTTTCTAGATTTGATCTCAGATTTACCACTTCTTGTTCAAGCCTTATGCATTTCTTAGATTTTCCTTTCACCATTACATTCAAGCAATATTCAATTCTTTTATTTTCTTCAACTTGCACTTTCAATTTGGTGATGTTTTCATTTGCTTGTTTCAATTGTTTACTAACTTCCTTATGCCTTTCTCTGAACTTCTTGATTTTCTCTCTCAATTTTCTGATACATTCATTTGCTTCTTTGACATTTTCCTTCATATCTTTGTTTTCACCTTCAATTTTATCTAGATCTTCAAGAACAAATTTTAGTTCTTCATCTTTGTCAAGCATGCAATCTTCTTCTATGTATCCAACAATAGGAATCTCTTCCAGAGGAATACGAAACTTGCTATCATCCATTTTTTCAATCTCCAAGACCTTCAAAAAGAAGTTAAGCTCCTTCCAAGGAACCAAGATCTAATACCAATTGTTGAACACCCAGAATACTAAAATGAGGGGGTGAATCAGTATTCTCTTAAACCATTCAAACATTAAGCATCCAATCACTAATGCATATTCAATTGCAATAAGGAAAGAAAGCATAAAACATGCACAATATCACATAACACATGAACACCAGGATTTTTACTTAGAAAACCAAAAATGGGAAAAACCACGGTGAGGGTTAGCTCACAATATATTATAACCGGTTATAGTATATTACAAAAATGTTCACTGCAAGTGGACTCACTGTCCACAGAGAAAAAGATAGAAGAGAGATGGTGGCTCACAGCCTATTTTTGAATTGTTACAATTGCATCTTATATATGCATGAATTATAGTTCCATTGAAACATAATAGAAAACTTTATTTGATTTTGATTCAACACTCTGCCTCACTCTTCATTCGCATAATTTTGATCTCCAAATTAAAATTCACCACTCAAATTTTCTTTGGTCTACTCAAATTTGCATCACACACTACATATGTCTCCTTCCTTATCTCAAAACACCAAAAAAAATCTAGCATATATATCCACATCAAGTATAACATTAATTAGGTTGACCTAATTAGATGTAACAATTAAAATACAACTTGTCGGCTCCAAATCTTATCACCCATAACACATGCCTCAATTCAAATCTCAAAACACCTTAAGATAGGTTGGCATGGACCTATAATAGATCCCACATAAGATAGCAATACATATTAATCCTTCGCATACCTTCAAACATATTAGGTTGACTCTATATAAGACCTAAAATAAAAAACATTCATCTATGTATCCACATCTCGACACGTCAACCTCAAAACTCGATACCATCTGGAATCCATGCTCAACTAACATTTGGAAACTTATCTTCAACACCACAAGTCCAAAAACTCATTCGTAGAGAAGTGCAGATACTCCCACACAACCACACTGTACAGAAAGCAACTGTAATATGACTAACCAAACACTGTTACTCATATCTCTCAAACTATTTGTCCAATCAAGATGAAATCATAAAATTAGGTACATCTAACATCCACCAAATTAATGTTAGAAGCATAAAGTGATATCTTCATTTGCGGAGTGGTGCAGACCCAAAACCCAGTGCATTGTGACAAAACTAGCAGATTTGACACTTAGTTGAAAATTTCTATGCAACTGAACTTTCTGGACCAAACCATTATACAATCATATCTTCCTTAACATCTCCAAACCTATTAGGATTAATCAAAATAGTTCACGACAATGTTGAAATCAATGACAAAACTGTATCACGTTTTTATATTCCTTCCATGCTCATGTTGCCAAGAAACATCATCAATGACAAACTTCAGCAATCTCTCCAAACTTCCAACATGATGATGACGTAGCGACAAGAAAAGATGTCCTATAATGCATTCCAAAATTAGTGTATGAATCACTATATAGCATGTTGTTTGCTAAGGTCTCAAAAGAAGAAGTCAAAAAAGTTGTATTCCAACTAGGAAAGGATAAGGCGGTCGGCCTAGATGGGTTCCCTGTAAGCTTTTTCAAGACCTTCTGGGATATTGTTGGGAATGATTTAGCAATGGTGGTGGAAGAATCCAAGAAGGAAGGTGTTATGATACAAGACCTTAACAACACATTCATAGCATTGATCTTGAATAAACTGAAGGTAGAAAAAATGGAAGACTTTCAACCCATATCTCTTTGCAATACAATTTACAAATTTGTGACAAAGGTGATTGCGAATAGACTAAAATTAGTTATGAACTCCATTATATCAGAAGAGCATAGTGGTTTTACCCCAGGGAGATCAATAATGGATGGTATCATAGTGGCACACAAAGCAATCCATGCAATTAGATGTGCCAAAGTGGAAAGGATGATCATCAAGCTTGACATCCAAAAAGCTTATGATCAAGTAAAATAGGGAATTCCTTGTAGAAATTTTGGAAATATTTGGCTTCGATTTGTAATGGATCAAATGGTTCAAGGGATGCATCTCAAATCCCAAGTTCTCAGTTCTTGTAAACGCTTCCCCCCAAGGATTTTTTCCAGCAACAAGTGGGATTCAGCAAGGGGATCCACTATCCCCTTTTTTGTTCATAATTATGGTTGAAGCTTTGGGCAGGAAGATCAAGGAAGCTAGCAATCAAAATTGATAGAAAGGAGTCAAGGTAGCATCGAATATAGCCCCAATTATGCATCAACAATTTTTCAATGACAATTCTTTTTGGTGTGGCTAGTAGAAGGGAGGCAGTGGTGATAAAAAAGACCTTGGAAATTTTTTGTAAAGCCTCAACATAGAAAATTAATTGGAACAAATTTGGCATATACTATCTAAATAGTTATGCTAGGAAGCAGCGAGAAATATCTAAAATTCTAGGGATAAAAATAATAAGGGAAATCCTTGGGGATCCATTTGTTTGGTGGCATCAATAAAGCTCATCTTTGGAACTCACTAATAAACAAATGCTTGAACAAATAAGGCACATGGAAAGGTCATTGTTTGACATCAGCAGGAAGGCCAATTATGTTGAAATTTGTTCTATCAACTATCTCAATATACTAAATATTGTGTTTGAACCTCCCATGTAAGGTAGGGATGAAGATCAAACAACTCATGAGAACCTTCTTTTGGAGTGGTAGTGCATAAGAAAAAAGCTACCATTAGTTACATGGGACAAAATATACTACCTAAAGGAAGCTGGTGGAGTTGAGCTAAGGAATTTAAAGTGGATGAATATGGCATTGGGTGCAAAGCTGTTTGGAACATGTATTCCAAAAATCACCAAAGGTGGGCACAAGTCTTGCATAATAAATACTTGGATTCAGTCAATCTCACAAGGACTCTCATGACCAACAATCGCCCTTGTGGCTCTACCATTTAGAATTTATCGATCAATTGTAAGGACATTGTATCCAAATGCATCACCTAGAACATCAGGAATGGTTAATCAACCTCCTTTTGGGAGGATTCCTAAGATGGGCATGAAGTGATTTCTAACATGGTAGAACTCACAGAATTAAAGGTCATGTCTAAAGATTGGGGGAAGAAGGTAAAGGAATATGCAAAAAAATAAGAAGTGGAGAGCCAAATAAAATGGGGATGGAAATCCTTAAGTAACATAAATGCTCCACAAAGTCAAAAAGAAAGATTAGAAGAAACTATGGGGAACACAAGAGTGTAGTTTACAAAGGAGGAAGATGAAGTTAAATTGTGTGAGGAAAATTTAGGCCAATATTTGGTAAAGATAGGATACAAAATTCAAGAGGAAGCAAGTAGAAAAGAGGACTGGCCAATGCACTTACTATGGAGTAGCAAATGTCTCCCAAAGGTTGAGGTATTTACATGGATGGCTCTCCAACAAAAAATCTTAACTGCTGATGAGTTGAAGAGGCTTGGGTTTCAAGGCCCCTTTCAATTCTCGCTTTGAAAAGGGGACAAGGAAATCATGGATCACCTCCTCCTTGGTTGTGAAGTGACTAATTCCTACTAGAAAAAGATAATGGGAAAGATGGGGTGAAAAAGTCTACTCCAAGACAACATCCAAACCCTCTTTAATATGTGGTCTAAGCTTAACAGGGGCACGGTCTTCTCAAGTTTTTGGATCATCATACCTTCCACAGTGATATGGGAAATTTGGAAAAAAAGAAATCGTAAAATATTCCAAGGGTTATAAATGTTGCAAGAATGGTTGGATACAAAGTTAGAGGTAGTGATAATAGAAATAGTTAATAATGTAGCCAAAAATCAAACCATAAAGAAGAGCAAATTCACAACGTGGGATGAGCAAATGCAAAAACAATTGCAAGGCCTTATAACTCCCCAATTTATGGGGTGTCATAGGTTAATTTATCTAGGTCCCTTCAGCATGATGTCAAATGACATCCACCTGAAAGGGGATGGATCAAATTAAACTTCGACGGTTTAGCTAGAGGAAACCTAGGACGGGCTAGATGCAAGTGTGTGATTAGGAATTACGAAGGGGAAATACTTCTAATATCTGGAATGGGACTGGGGATAGCATCAAATAATGAAGTAGAACTTTTCGCTGCATTGTTGGGAGTTCAAAAAGGCTTAAAATTAAATCCCTCAAAGGTGCACATTGAGGGCGACTCACAATTGGTTGTCAATGCTCTAAGAACTGACAAGACCCCCAACTGGAAACTAAACAAACTAGTTGATGAAGTGAGTAAAGTCTTGAGGATGTATGAGGAATACATAGTGTCACATGTATATATAGGGAAGGGAATGCGCTGATGGATAAGGTGGCAAAGGTGGCGGTAGAAGTAAATACGGGGCACTTGAGTTTGATTCATTATCTCCATGGCACGAGTTTTACAATGGCACCATGATGTCAGTGATCACTTTGTAGGCCATAATCTACTATAATGCTATGGGAACATCATTTATGTGTAGGTGTAGCATGTGAAAGGGTGGAGGGTGTTAATGCAATAATGACAGCGACTAGTTAAAAATCGTTCGACACCTCATTTGCAGATGTAAGGAGAGGATGGATACCAAAATTTGTATGGTGGAAAGGAAGCGACAGATGGCATTTCATGGCAAAATATCTGATCGTCGGTTGATGGAAGTGTTCAAAACGCACATGGGCATTGTTCTCCACACTTTATGCATGGTGTTGGGGGATACTTAT
Source organism: Sequoia sempervirens (assembly GCA_007258455.2). Taxonomy (NCBI): domain Eukaryota; kingdom Viridiplantae; phylum Streptophyta; class Pinopsida; order Cupressales; family Cupressaceae; genus Sequoia; species Sequoia sempervirens. The sequence continues at coordinate 10,959 of VDFB02159297.1, read as the reverse complement.
GTGGGTGGTAATGGTCGATACCGCATGAATTTAGATATAGCTTCTATGTTTTTAGTCATGTTATTTGATGTGGGTTTGGAGGAGGAAGTAATAGAAAGGATGATGAACCAGGTACTGTGGTCCTATTGGTGTGGCAACCTCAAGAGCTATCTAAACCAAGTGGTTCTAGGTTGTGGCTTCATGTTGGATGGGAATGGATGTCCACAAACTGGTGGAAGTCAAAATGTTTCGCTGGTGTCATTTGTGATCTAGGGTATGGGAATGAACTCTGTAACAAGGAGGAATGGCTAGGCTTAAACATCACACACTAAGCATTGACTTAGTGTGTGTTGTCACATGTGGGCCCCACTTCTGGTTGTTCATGAGTTAAAATATTATTTTCACTGCAAAATCTCTTTTTACTTTTTCCAAGGTTTGCACTAAATGGAAATAATATTTAAACAGTGATAGAGGGTTCGCACTGAAAAAATATTAATACGTATTCTTAGTGTTCATCAAATTCAACCTATTTAACATCCTTTTAAGGTAAAAAGTAAACATTAATATTAACATTAAATTATAGAGCATTCACATTTAATAATATTAATATTTAAACTTAATTTTATACTATATTTAATATATTTATACTATTATTTAATATTTATCAAATAATATTAATTATTAACAATAAATATTATAAATTTTAATTTAATAATATATTTATATAATGATATATATATATTAAATATTAATAATTTATAATTTCAATTAATATTAATTAATGTTGAATAATAATTATCTTGATAAGTAGGAGGTATTTTCCAAGTAGTCAAATTATGATATTGCTATCGTGATTCAACTGGCAAAGTTAAGTCAAACTCATTGACCCATGTTTCATGAGTAGTGGTTCAACAAGAACCCATCTCATGATATCCCAATGGTCCACTAAAATCTCAGCATCTAGGTGATGCTCCGGTGAAGCATCAGTCCGTCCAGGTCCACCCGATCTTGCCTCCAGTTCTTCGCCGCAGCTAGGTGAGTTTTCAAGGGTTAAGCCATTAGTTGTTACCCCATTTGCAAAACCTTCAGTAGTGTTGTGCCTTATGAACCATTCATAATAGAGCCCCTTTAGCTCATCAATTGATAAGTAGGAGGTATTTTCCACAGTGTGTCAAATTATGATATTGCTATCAGGATTCAACCGTGTAGTTTCGAGTCAAACTCATTGACCCATGTTTCATGAGTAGTGGTTCAACAAGAACCCATCTCTCATGATATCGAATGGTCCACTTAGCACTCATTGCATCTAGGTGATGCTCACAGAGGTGAAGCACTGGTCCGTCTCGAGGAGGTCACCCATCCCAGTACTGCTCCAGCTCAAGCGGCTTAACCAGGGAGTTTTCTCCAAGGTTAAGCCCGCTTGAGTTGTTACCCCATTTGCAAAACCTTCGAAAGTGTTGTGCCTTATGAACCATTCATAATAGAGCCCCTTTAGCTCATCAATTGATAAGTAGGAGGTATTTTTCCACAGCGTGTCAAATTATGATATTGCTATCGATTCAACCGTGTAGTTTCGAGTCAAACTCATTGACCCATGTTTCATGAGTAGTGGTTCAACAAGAACCCATCTCTCATGATATCAATGGTCCACTTAGCACTCATTGCATCTAGGTGATGCTCACAGGTGAAGCAATCGGTCCGCCCCTGAGGTCACCCATCCCAAGACTCGCCCAAAAGCGCGCTTAACCGGAGTTTTCTCCAAGGTTAAGCCCGCTTGAGTTGTTACCCCATTTGCAAAACCTTCAGCAAGTGTTGTGCCTTATGAACCATTCATAATAGAGCCCTTTAGCTCATCAATTGATAATGGAGGTATTTTTCCACAGCGAGTCAAATTATGATATTGCTATCAGGATTCAACCGTGTAGTTTCGAGTCAAACTCATTGACCCATGTTTCATGAGTAGTGGTTCAACAAGAACCCATCTCTCATGATATCGAATGGTCCACTTAGCACTCATTGCATCTAGGTGATGCTCACAGAGGTGAAGCACTGGTCCGTCCCAGGAGGTCACCCATCCCAGTACTGCTCCAGCTCAAGCGCGCTTAACCAGGGAGTTTTCTCCAAGGTTAAGCCCGATTGAGTTGTTACCCCATTTGCAAAACCTTCAGCAAGTGTTGTGCCTTATGAACCATTCATAATAGAGCCCCTTTAGCTCATCAATTGATAAGTAGGAGGTATTTTTCCACAGCGTGTCAAATTATGATATTGCTATCAGGATTCAACCGTGTAGTTTCGAGTCAAACTCATTGACCCATGTTTCATACCAAAAGAATTGTTTATTTACAAAAAATCTAGCTTCATAACAAAACATGCTCAATGAGCACAAATGGAGGAAATACTTCCCAACATATATCAGAGAGATTTATTTTGATCTTGACTCGACACTAAGAACTTTGAAAATAAGATTAATATTTGGTCAAATCTATTTGCAATCGAGATGACAATAATAATGGCCTTGAAACTCATGCAACTCTAGACGAACACACCTATAATAGGCAACACAACTAGGCTATATTTTAACAAAAATGATATACATAACTAAACAACAAAGGATGTAACATTCAAAAAAGTGGTGTTTGTGTAAATGGATTCTCGGCACATGGTATATAGATCATTAAATTTTCTCAAATTTGTATCATCTCCTCGATGATGCTCTCCCTCCTCAACCAAGAGGGGTATTATACTTTATCCTACATTCACCTTATTACAACATCAAGGTAGTTATTCCAATTAGATATAAACACATTTGTATATAAAATTGATGATCATTTCATATAAATTAGCAACATCATAATATAAAACATGGAGTCTCATTAATCATTTATATTCACTCATGTATATCATTTATCTATGCATTATCTCTAATAATGATAATAGTCAAATTTTGAATTCCACAGTCATTTTGACTTTCAAATATAGTATTTAATTTTACATTCACATAAGTGCATGAAAAAATAATCATCACCTTATAATCACTCATATTCAAAATATATAAAAGAAAATCATGTCTTTTCATAGCATTGTCTAACTACCATATTTAAATATAAAAGTATGTCTTCAATAATTGAACTAAAAATCAAGTGTAGTAGGGTATGCTTCATAAATGCAAGTATTGACAATTTTATTATCACATGACATGAATTGCTAAAATCCCATGATATTTCAAGTGAAATTTATAATATAGGACTGAGGTCGAAGGCACAAGACAAGTGAAATTTGTTGGAAGCTTTGCAACATGAGCATGAAGTATGGATGGTTGTGTTGGTTGTTCCTATGTTGTCATTGATGTCAAAATGGTAATAACTACATGGTGTTAACTATATGGGAAGTTTTCTTGGTTTACTAGAAGTTGTTCTCTGCCAGTAATACTCCTTTGTGATGGATCAGTGTGTTGGTATTTGCGTCTGGAACTCACCGCAAGATCTGATAAGACTCTAATCTCTTAACCATGTTTTATTGACTCATTCAAACTGTTATTTCTTGGATCTTGAGATGTCTTTTGCTATGAATAGAAATTTATCTCTGACAAAGTTTAACTTTGTATCCTACTATTGTTTTGTGTGAGGTATATTGTGTGGGAGACTCTACATTCTACTAAAGTGAACATTCTTATACTATAGTTTTGTTGATATTCTATTTACTGGTAGTATGATGGGAAATTGATGTCTTCTTAGATATGGAAGGTGTTTTCTTTGAGGATTATTTGTTAGTTTGGAGAATTGTGGTTTAGTCTTGGTTGACTCAATGAATGTAATATATTATGAAGACTAATAGTTGACTTGGCATAATGCAGTGCATGGATAAAATGTTCAAATCTTATATGGTGCCGACGAAGAAAGGTTTTGATTATTTTGTGTTCATCCAATTAGGCCGACCTAATTCATGAATAAGATATACTTGTATATATATAAGATAGAAGCAAGAGAAAGTGGGGGTGTGTGTGCAAGCAAGTGAACAAAGGAGAAGATCAGAGCCTAAATGCTTTATCACTAGTACAGATTTGTTGGGCAATGTAGTACTTTATATTCTGAGCTTCGATGGAACTGAACCTTGCATATTGAAGGTGTATTCCATCAGTTCATTCTTTTGGCAGTGAGTCATATTTTGTACTCAGGTTGTGAGCCTTTTAAGGACAATGAGTCCCAGCATTGAGCCCCGTAATATTTTGTATCTGGATATAATATATTATGATTAACCCTCATCGTGGTTTTTCCCATTCTAGATTTTCCACATAAAAATCTTGGTGTTCATGTGTATGATTGCATTGACTTGTTTATATGTTGTCTATTGTTGATTCAGTCAAAATTGTGGTAATGGTTAAGTGGATTTTATTATGGGTTTATGAAATACTGATTCACCCCCCCTCTCAATATTCTGGATGTTCAACAAAATCATTTGCAACTATGATAGATCTCTCCAAAATATTAGAAGAAACTCTATTAAATGGGGTTCAAACCTTCAATTTAAGCCTAATCACTACCACAGACACACATGTAAGATTGGTTGATAGCCAAAAAAATGTGGCATTCCTTAATGGCATTATTGAGAAATGTTTGAAAATGATCTTTAAAACCAAGAGTGGATTAGTATTATATACAATATAATGGATTTTAACAGAGGAGTTCATGATCTAAAACCATAAATATTTTGTGAATTTTGATCTCATCCATGTTTGTATTTGCTTTATGTGACCTAGGGGAAGCAAAATAAATGGTCATAAAGATGGTAGATGCTCTAATTAAAATCTAGTCTCTTGGGGGTCTAGATGACATAATTCAAATGATAGTATTTGGTTTTGGATTGTCTTCTCTAGATAGAGTACTAGTTATCAACAATGGTGTGGTGAGTGGGCAATGTTGGACATTCATTTTTTTTCCTTTCCTCATAATGAAGCATGTATGCATTGAAATCGGAAAAATAAGAAATTCAGAAACATGAAAACATAAATAAAGAAATCAAATTTAAATCTCTAATTTACTAATCCCACTACAAACCTCAAAAAGAAATGATGTAATGTTGCTTCATCTTTGGATGTGGATGCTAACTCTCAGTAGCATAACGATTGATGATTGATTTGGTTGATGACAGATTTTGACAGAGTTGATTTGCATAAGATATGAGATCCTAAATGATGAAAAAATGATCTTATTTATAGAATTTTCAAGGAAAAATCAAATAAGAGATGAGGATGAGGATGAAGACTTGAGATAATTGAAAAATCAGTAGAGTCAACTCAACTACAAAATATAAATTTATATTTTAAAGATTGATGAGATAATTATGAATTAATTGATTTTATTAATAGATAATTATGCACATGAAGTTTCTATTTTGATGACTGAGTTGACTGGTGGATGAAGAAGATGTTTCCAAAATAAAGGAAAGTTAATGATTTAGGAAAGATTTAGATTCTAAAATTGAGATAGAGTTGAAAGCAAAAAAGATAAAAAGATTGAAAAGAATGTTAGTTTAATAAATAAACAAAATTTATTTATTTGCACTCACATGAATAATTAAATAAATAAAAATATTTATTTAATTTTGGAAGAATTTAGAAATTAGTTAATTAAATAAATAAACATATTTATTTAATTTAGGTGAAGAATATTGGAGATTAAATAATTAAAGATAATTATTTAAAAAGTGATCAATTAATTAAACAATTAAAATTGTTTAATTAACCTTAGAGAATAGTTTAGAATAATTAAATAATTAAAATTATTTAATTATATGGATAAGAAGGAATATGAACTTAGAGGAATGAGGTTAATCTAATTAAATAATAAGATTATTTATTTAGGATAATTTTTATTGACTACATTTTGCCCCTCTTTGATACAATGTTCAAAGTAACATTGTTTCAAAGAAAAGAAAAGTAGCTAAGAAGAAAAAAGAAAAAGAGATGAAGAAGGTGATGATATGCCCCAGTCAGGTGAGAAATGGAAAATTAGAATATGAAATGATTGAGATGATTGATGCCCCCATGAGAGATTACTTGTGCATTAATTGCATGGGTGATCTCTCGAAAGAAGAGAAGATGAAGAAAATGTTAGATGAAAGATAGAAAATGATGGATGAAAATGATTAAAATATGTATGCAAGAAAAATGATATGAATGCAGTGATGATGATGATGATGATGTGTTATGCTAACTTTGATATTAGCAACCTTTATTTGATATAACAATGGATGTTATGTACTAAGGTATAGGAGACCAAGGTGACAATGTATCCAATGCATGGACTGACTCTCAAGCAATCAAGCAATAGACTATAGGATGCCCCAACACTCACAAGGCATATGACGCTCTTGGTGGATCTATGATGAGACAACCATCAGACACAACGCACAGTTACAATAGACCCTGCCCCAATTTATGCCATGTCAAAGCACACCATGATATGAAATGATTGTGGTGACCTTGAGTAGGAATAGCATGGGTCAAAAGATAAATTTAAAGAAAGATCAAAAGATCAAAAATAAAACCAAAGAAAAAGACAAGCAATGATTGATAGACACACAACAATAGTATATTTTTCCAAGGTGTGGGAAGGACTAAAGGATGGATTTGGATCATGTCTAGTTTCAGGAAGGAAACATCTCATATAAGACAAGTGTATGGTTTTGAGAATGAAACATCTTGTATAAGACAAGTGATGGATAATAAGGAAATGTTCATGATAGAAAAGGATTGTTTTCACTACATGTTATCTAGGTTGATGTCATTCTCTAAGATTTTACATTACAAGCACATGTTTCAAGTGTGTTGTTTGATGGTTTGGAAGCACATGTCTATCTTTGATGCTTGCTTATGTTTATTGAAGTGGATGGGATAGTGGAGGGATGTTGGATAGGTGGATTGGAATGTTGAAACAAATGACAAGGGAAAACCAAGTCTTGTGATAGGTATGAAAGGATAATGGATTGCCTTAGTAAATGATAGGATACATGGGGATTGTTGAATGGAGGATTTAGGATATGATATCCAAGGACTATGTCACATAGGAATGGACTATGGGGTAAGTGCACAAAGTTGATTCCATGAAACGTGGAATTTTTTTCCTTCACCAAAAAATTGAAATCGGCTTTGATAAAATGGGATCCCGTTTAGCTTCAGGATCCCGAGCCTAAACACAAAATGGGATCCCGCTTTTTAAAAATCAAGATCCCATTTCCTATAGGATCCTGAACCAACGGAGAAGGAACGGGATCCTGATTACTATGAAACGGGATCCTAATTTGTAAAATTTGGGATCCCATTTTGTAGAAATCAGGATCCCGTTTTATATTGCTATTTTTTTTAAAAAAAATAGAGTTCATTTCACAATGGATGAGATCCTGCGTATCGGCAACAGCGACCCCCACAAACAACTACAGGTACCCATCCACGACCCCTTTTTTTTGCATTTTTCTAATTTTTATTGAAATTGTGAAGAAAATAAGTGAATTTGGCATTTTTTTTAATTTATTTCACATTTTGAGCTTTTTTTTCCTGAGTAATTATAAAAATAGATGAAAAAATGCAATGAAACCTGAAGATTTTTTAATAGAAATGAAAACATGAACCTTGAATTGTGTTTTACAAACAAAATTTAACTTTTGAAACCTAAATTGTTCGATTAAACCCAAAAAAAATGAATTTGAAAACCCTAATTGAAACAAAACAAAAAAAATTGCATTTCAAAACCCTAGAAATTGAAATGAAATAAAAAAATTGCATTTAGAAACCCTAATCAAGCTTTTTGAAACCTTGAATTCAAATCAAACGAAAAAAAATGAATTTGAAAACCCTAGTTTGAACTTGAAATGAAAAAAATTGCATTAAAAACCCTAATTGCTTAGAAATTGAAACCCTAAATTGAATTGGAACAAATTTTTTTGTTAAAACCTAAATTGAAATCAAACAAATCATTTTGATTTTGAAAACTAGGTAATTTCAAGCTCAAAAAAAATCATTTGCATTGCTTAAATGTTTTAAATTTTATTTGCATTGTATGGAAAAAATGATATGTTAAACTTTAGTTTCAATGTTAAATTATAATTAGATTAGAAAACAATATGTTAAAGAATATTTAAAATTCATAAAGTTTATCTTGATGTTTATTTGCAAATTTAGTTAGTAAATTAAGTAGAAATCTAAGCAAAACATTGATTGGCACTAACTTGCAAGTCTAAATTATTCCAAGGGCCACCCAAACTTCACCCTAAGTTTGCTAAACCCTAGACCCTGAACTGTAAAATCTAAAGCCTCAACACTAAAGCATTTTAATTTTGTCTTAGGACCTTAAAATAAAATTTGGTTGCCTTAAAAAACCCTCTGTTGTCACCATTCAGTAGAGCTTTTTGTAATGTTTTCACTTATTTGAACACATAATATAAAACCTTTTGGTTTCTACAAGTTTATGAAGAGTGGATGATCACTCTCTATGACACTTAGACATGATCATTAGGGATCTAAATCAGTGGAAGAAAACTTTATTCTATTATATCCACAAGATAGGAGAGCGCGAGTGAGAGTGCTATGGGTAAAGTTTCTTTCATTGGACATACCTAAAATTATGTAGGTTCAAAGTCAAGAATGCGTCTATTTGGTAGATTTATGAAAACTATTATGAATATCTAGAATACCATAAAAGTATAATTATAGCAATTCCAATTGGAAACAATTGGGTATATATCATATGAAATTTAAATCTAGTAAGGTGTCTATTATATGGGAGAGTTGATAATACATGGAAAGAGGTTTGTATGGAAATATATGTGTTAAGAAACACATACCATGACCTCTATAGGATTTTTAAGATGTGATCCTAGATAATAATCCATCCATCCTCAATCGTAATGGATTCTTTAGCAATTAAGAGAGATTCAATAACCATAAAATTACCTATATTTTGATACTATATAGATTTATGTGGAAAGATAGAAATGCATCAATAAGGAGACCAAGATGGAACCATTTAACACGTAAGGTACACCTATTACATGGGAAAGGGAGGGGGTACATGATGAAAGGTTGGAGGAACTATGCTATTATTACAATAGAGAAAGGAGGAGGATTCATATTATGCTCCTATAAATAAGAGGTTAATTTAGAAGATTAAAAGAACTAGATAATAACAAAGGAAATAATTCATAGATGGAGCGAGTGGGATTGCTGGAAATATACAAGGAGAGAGATGAAGGTCCCAACACCTACAGAGAGTCCTACACAAAATACACCAATCTAGGCACTTCCTAGAAGGATCAAGATCCATGTGAGTAGCCTCTTTTTATTTTTGTATCTTCTACATATGTATATTTATTCCTTTATTATGTGATTAAAATTATGTATGATATAACTTATTAATAAGTGATTACAAGTATAATTATTAAAATATTTCATATTTATTTTGATATCCTCTAATGTAGGAGGAAATTTTTACTTGTTTTGATAGATGTATGTTATTTTTGTGATATGTATAGATTGATTCATTTTTAACATGATACTTTTTTTATTAGAGGGGTAAACACTTTTGACCTAGAGCTAGATGGAACCAATGAGGCCATAGTATGACTAAATTTGGACCTCACTAGACATCTAGAACCTCTTAAGCCATCCTATCACCCTAAATCATAAATTGATTTCTTAAGGGGTCCCAATATGACATTTCTTAAGGGGATCAAAGAAGTTCATAAAATTTGGTGAAGTTTCCCAAGGAAACCAAATTTAACAATAATAAGATCATGCAAGATTATAATATGAATGAGATTTTATGATCTAGGTTGGTCAGTTGAAACAAGAGTAGATCTCAATCAACTATTCCACAAGAAAATGTTCTTCACTAACTTGCAAGTTCATTATATTCCAAGGGCACCAAAACTTCACCCTAAGTTCGTAAACCCTAAACCCCTAACTCTAAAATCTAAACCCTAAACACTAAAGCATTGATTTTGTCCTACCTGACCTTAAAGTGAAATTTGGTTGTCTTAGGAAAATCCACCAAATTTCATTCCCTTATGCCATCTAATTTTGTCATATAGGATCTTACTACATATATCCCCTTAAGTTATCCTATTACCCTAAAACCTAAACTCTAAACTCTAAACCCTAAACCCTAAAGCCATCATTTTTTCTTAGGCTCTTAATGAAATTTGGTTGCCTTAGGTAACTCCACCAAATTTCATTCCCTTATGCCATGTAATTTTGTCCTAGGATATTACTACATGTAGATCCCCTTAAGCTATCCTATTACCCTAAACCCTAAACTCTAAAGTCTAAACCCTAAATCCTAAAGCCATCATTTTTTCTTTAAAGGATCTCAATGAAATTTGGTTGCCTTGGGAAACTTCACCAAATTTTATTCACTTGAGCCATGTCATTTTCTCCTAGTACCTCACTAGACGTAGATCCCCTTAAGCCATCTTGTCACCCTAAATCGTAATTTGATTTCTTAAGGGGTTCCAATATGACATTTCTTAAGGAGATCAAAGAAGTTCTTAAAATTTGGTGATCAAAGTTTCCCAAGGCAACCAAATTTAATAATACTAATATCATGCAAGATTATAATATGAATGAGATTTCATGATCTAGGTTGGTCAGTTGAAACAAGAGTAGTTCTCAATTAACTATTCCACAAGAAAATGTTCTTCACTAACTTGCAAATTCATTATATTCCAAGGGGCACCAAAACTTCACCCTAAGTTCTATAAACCCTAAACCCTAAACTCTAAAATCTAAACCCTAAACACTAAACCATTCATTTTGTCCTGCTTGATCTTAGAATTGAAATTTGTGGTTGTCTTAGGAAAATCCACCAAATTTCATTCCCTTATGCCATGTAATTTTGTAATGGGATCTTACTACATATATCCCTTAAGTTGTCATATTACCTAAGCCTAAACTCTAAACTCTAAACCCTAGAAGCCCTAAAGCCACTA
>VDFB02159295.1:0-22616 GCA_007258455.2 Sequoia sempervirens | reverse complement strand
ATCTATATTATGATGATGAACATGCATGTGAGATGATATGCAAAATACTGATGGTTCATGGATGCACGAAGGATGCATTGGTGGTGATGATTAACTATTCATGACGTGATGTTATTGTGGAGAAGATGAAATTAGATGATGGCAAGAGGATCCAACAAGAAAATTTATGAGAGATGATGATGATGATAGATGATGATTCACTTATCAAGGATTGGGATTTTAAAAGGGCTACTTATCTTATGTTTGATAACACATAAAGATATGATGCATCAAAGTATAAAGAACCAGGATGGCATTGTACCTAGTTCGATGGAATTTGAATCGACAAATAGATAGGAGTATTCTTGTTCACACTTGACATACGGAAACCTTGCTAGGACATACCTAACAAAGCAAGTATTCACCAAGTTATTTTACAAGAAAGTCCAACAAGCACAACAGACAAAAGATAATGATCATTGCCCCATTCCTAACTCTCTAAATCCTTCGTTCGGATATCATTGAGAGGTCCTTGGAATGAGCGCAATAAGATAATCAAAAGAAAAGATCAAGTACACAAACAAGCCAATGTTCTTCATACCTCTAGCCAAAGGGATTTGGTCTGATAGGATAAGAATCCAAGGTGATATCCAAAATGATACCCATTATCAGAATGATATATCCTAGGACATGCATTGTATAGGATGATGATGGTTTGATAAGCTGATTGATAGGTTGTTGATATAAGGTTGATTGACATGTTTGAAAATGATCAAGATTTTGATTTTATGTTTAAAGGTTTGTTGCTTTGATTTTGATTTTACAATTGAAGCTTGTTTTTCCTGATTGTTGTGGTTGTTTTCGTTTATGTTGCTAAAGGATGAAGGTGATGATCAGTTTATTATGGATGATTGATTATTGTGGGTGCAAGCGAGATGAGACGAATGGATTTTTTCAAATATTTGGATGTTTTTGGAGTTTTTCAATGTTTTGAGGCTATTTTTGGTATTTTTTTGAGATTTTCAAATGTTTTGATTTTCGATTTTCTAATGGTTTTTTATTTTATTTTGTGAGATTTTATGAATGTTTTTGGGTTTTCTAATTTTATGATATTTTTGGATTTTTGCATGATTTTGATGATTTGGATAAGGATGTGTGTGACGATATTAGTGCTTTGTTTGGGATTTTGTTGAAGACCAAGCTAAGGTTGATTGATTAAATCGATGGATTGATGGTGACGATAATATTGTTGAGGATGCACAACAATGCAAGGATTGATTGATCAGGATTGATGATGATAACATTTTTGAGGATGCAAAACAATGCAAGGATAGTGTTTAAGAAACACAATGATTGAGACATTGATTAGATTGATGATGATAACATTGTTGAGGATACACAACAATGCAAGGATAGTGTTAAGCAACACAAGGATATCCTGAGATGATGATTTTTTGATTGGATTTTGATTGATCATGATTGATGAAGCTTGATTTGGAACAAAAGTTGTTCAAATGATTTGATGTGACATTTTACATGCAACTGAGATGCAACTGATAGTGATTACTTGGATTGATGTTCGATAAAAAGATGAAGACTGATAAGGAATGTCTTCTCATTAAAATATGCCATGGGTTAGTGATTCAGATTTTTGCTCACAAGTGGTGGACTAGTTTGGTTTCAAATTTTCCAATGTTCTCAGATCACCACATAAGTTGGAGGATATAGATCAAGATTTATTCCTAAAGCAAGATGTAAGTACCTAGCCCCAGTGTCTAGCAATGTATGGAATGCCATGGATGGATGGATATGGTAAGCATGCAAAGGATGCAATGATTATCTTGCAATAAGATAAGGTGTTTGGATAAAGAATACTCATTTGGATAATGCTTCATGGCTCAAATAATGCTACATAGGATAGATTTAATGAAAATGACCCATGTCAAGATGTTTACCATAAGCACATGTAAAGTGTGCCCCAAACTTTGTTAAGATCAAGATAACTTGGATGATGGCTGCAGATGGATGAAGATGGATTGGATATATGATTCATGGATAACTAGATTTATTATGGATAAGACGGATGGAATGTTGGATTTATTATTGATGGGATGAGATGCTTTATCCTAGAGTGGCGCTCATAGATGCTCAATTATACTCATGACACCTATTTTCCAGGTTTTCACTATGGTCGTTCCCAAAGTGCCACCATAGTGGTTTTCACTGGAGGATGATTTTTTTCTTTATAGTTTTCAATCCTTTTTCTAATTTTTTTTGGATTTTCATATTTTTTGATTTTTTTGGTTTTTTCCTAAAATATTTTAAGCTCATGCTAAATCATAAGGTGTCGCTAATGTAGATTCCCCTTGTCATAATGTGCCATCGATATCCTTTTCGAAGAAGTTTTTTTGCTAAGATACATTTTTTTTTTAGACCAGAATCGGCAGCACGCACCCCCTATAAACTATAGTGCACCTGGTAAACTTTTTAATATGATCTGGCATACCGGGCATGACACACCCTCCGTACCATGGGATCTGGGAGACTAGAACTTCAGGACTAAAGCAGATCCAAGAATGTAATTACTTAGCCAACCGAGCTAGGGCCCCCCACCCTTTTGCTAAGATATCGCCCACTTGAATACAACTTTTGAGATTTTTGATCTACTTCATCGATACCCGAGTTAACTTTGTCTTAGTGCGCACATCGTTATAGAGTGCCTTTTGAATTCTTATGATGAAGGTTTGTTTCCAATACATGGTCAATATGAGAACTGGATATCATGTGTGGAGGCATGGATGGAGTGTGTTTAGGGATAAAAGATGGATTGGTTGATAGTTTGGAACTTTTGACTCTCCAAACTTGGGAAGATGAGCAATGATGGGTGGATACGAAAGTGTGTGTCGAATTAGGACCAAATGATTGATATAATTTGTATGTCACTTGAAAAACCTGCTTTTTCTTTTGTAGACATATTTGATGGATACTTTTCCCTTTTTTATTTTTCCCCATAGTTTCTTTGACTAATGGATTTTGATAGGGATATTCCTTCTTTGTATGCTTTGGTATCCATTTGTATTTGATGTGTCCATTATGCTTCTCAACTTCTTTTGTTTTGATAACATTCTTTGTGCTTTGATTCAAATCATTATTTTGATGTTTGTCCCAATTCGTGGATGGGGTGATGGGTGGATGACGATTCATGACATGGCTGGTTGTAGTATCGACATCGGTTTCATCACAAGGATTCTTCATGCTCCCTATATTGATGCTTGTTTGAGATGAATTTTCCCCCAGTATGGTGGTAGTATTACCTTCATGCTTTGATTCTGCTTGTTCTGAGAGCTCTTATTTATAATGCATTCTCTAATATATATCCACTATAGATGATGTTAGTTCAATTTGTTGCTCTGCCAACTCCGGAATATCCTATTCTATCCGACATGTTTCCATGAGTGGATAATATTTGATATTGTCATACATGATGTCCTTTGTTTGAATTTGGGATATATCTAATCCTGATGTTGACAACTCAATTTGACTGTAGGAATCAATAATCTATTCTTTTTGTGTGATAATATCAAGAGTAAAGGGATCTTGTTCTGAATGAGGATCATCTACATGTCCATCTACATAAATCATCTCATGGGTAGATGGAGGATTATGTGAACATTATGGGGATATGATCATCATTTGTGACATCTTGTATAGATAGGAGAGTGTCCATTAGACCATTATAGTATCTTTGAGATACAAATTATTCATCTTGATTGATTTCAGAGTTTTTTTCGACATGCTTTGGATCAAGTTCCTAACATGGATCAGTTTCAAAGGATGGATTACTTACAAAGGGTTCTTGGATGTCATCATTAGACATGGTAAGTGGTTCAATATCCTCAAGTGTCGAGTTCAGGGTTCCTTTAGTATCTGTAAACATGAGGTCAAAGGGGGTCAACATGTCTTGGGAAGGACCATTGCTAGACCTTAGTGAAAGATGTTGATCATGCTTTGGGATAAATTTTTGAAATATGTCCTCTAACTCATAAGGCAATGTAGAGACATTTTCAACATGATCATAGGTGGACGGATCATGCATTATGTCAATAAGATCAAATAATCTTAACACTCCTTGAAATAGATCACTAAAAATTGGCTCTTGATGTATGGTCAGTTGATCATTGGATGGTGTAGAGACATCTCCAATGTGCTCCTTAATTGAGATATTTTGAACATTGTTCTCAACAATTGTGGCAAAGAGATTGTGAATGTCTTCAACCATAGGGTCAAGTGATGTTGACATTTCTTGAATTGGATCATTGTTAGGTTTTGTCGATGGATTTTGATCATTATTGAGAAGTGACTCTTTACATAAGTTGATTTGATCATTAGATGAAGTAGACACAACTTCAAGGTGCTCAGTGGTGGATTGATCTTGATCCTTGTTCTCAATAGTTGTCATTTTTTGTGTTTGCACTTTTGTTTGTTGGGTAGCTTGAGAGGCTTGAGTAGCTTGAGAGGCTTGTTGCACTTGTTGAGCTTGTGTTGCTTGTTGTGTGGTTAGATACCATTGGATGGACTTTTGGTAGGCTTGGTGAGCTTTTAGCACAATGTTATATTGTGTTGTTGTGTTTGGTTTTGGTGGTAGTGGTGGTGGATTTGGAATTGTATTGGATGTAGTGATGAGTGGTTGAGATACACTTAGAGTGATCATGAGGGTTTGAGATATGAATGGTGTGATAGGGGTGGTTGGAGTGATTGAGGTGATTGGTATGGTTGGAATTACTAAGGTGATAGGTCGTTGGGAGACCATGTTTTGATTTTTTAGGATTGATGTTGTCATTTGATTAGATACCATCTGTTGGTGTGATGTCGATGGTATATTCAAAGGATTTGATGTGATGGATTGATTGGTGTTAGGTGGATTGATTTGGATGGAGTGATTGGTTCTAGGTAAAGGGGGAATCCCTAAACCAATGAATGATGTTGATATGGGTAATGGTGGTGGAGATGTCTCTTGGCGCAATGACTCAACTATTTTGGTAAGTGTAGCAATTTGATCTTGCCAAATTTGATCTTGATTTCGATCTTGACTCCCTTGACATAGTTGATTTGGTTTTTGTTCAATCAGATTTGGGATGCATACTTGTGGTTTTTGAATGGGATCATGGAAAAAATGATTTTGGACAATGTTCCTATTTGAGATTATGTTCATATTTGGCATGATAGGTTGAAATTGAAGATTGTCGATGTTGGGAATCACATTGTCTTGTTTTAGGTAACTTTGATTTTGCATGGTGTCACCTTGCCTTGGAGTCTTTAACATCTTGTTTGGACTTTGAACAACATTTGTGTGATTCACAAACATATCTATCCCAAATTTTTCCAAGTTTGGAATCAAAATGTTCATATTTGGTAAATTTGTACTTGGTACATTAACATTTGGCATGTAGGGATTTAATGGCATGATGTTGTTTGTTTGAAGGCTCATGCATTGATTGTTTGGTTGATGGATTTGTAGGTTTGGAATTATATTTAAATCTACCATTGGGAAAGGTGTGATTTGGACATACTCACATTTTTTGTACTATTCACATTTGTCAAAGGTAATGATCCCATGTACGGTTTGTATAGATGTGAGTGTTGATAATCAATCAACATTGTAAGGCTTTGATAGCTTAGTTGACTTGGATTAATCATGATGTATGGATCAAGTTTATATTCCATGTTTCTCTTATGTTTTGACCTTGTTGCAAAAGTGATCTCTAATGTTCTTAGGACTAATGACGAGATGAAGGATGAAAAGGGGAAATGATATGAGTGTTGAACATTTAGGGACTTTGGATCAATGCTAGACTTAAGGCTTGATTTTGATTGGTTTGATTGGATTTGGATAATGAAATTGTAAACCCTAAGATGTTAGATGTGATCTTAAGATGAACTTGTTCAAATGATTTCTAATTTAATTAAATGTATGAGAAAAGATGCATTCCCATACACCTAACTGAACAAGGTGATTTTGAATTTGATGATTTACCCAAGTCTAGAATGGTGTTTTCAAAGCTATAAAGTTATTTTGTGGGATGGATATTATGAATGTTTGGAATTTGGATGAAGCATTTTATTTGATCCTAAATGAACCTAGGAAGGACTTTTTTATGAGTCCAAGATAGTGAAGAACATGCCTTTCTCTAAAAGTAATTCAAAATCAAAAGACCAATTTTTGCATGAAAATTATATGACCAAAAGATGCCAAGCACATATGTGGGGTCCAATTGATTTAATCTTTCCTTAATGGATTATTTTTACCACAAAAACTTATTGATTAGGTTTTCAATTGAGTGTCCAATGTCATAATTTTCTTTCATCCCAAAAAATGCATTATGCAGAAATCGAGGAAATCAATGCAAAGGTTTCCTAATGTTGACCTTAGGAGGAGAAAATTGAGATGAAATCCAAATGTTTAGAAACCTCTAAGGATACGAGTCCCAAGGGCAAGCAATAACATGTGAATTTGTTCAAGGATATTTTCTTCTCCTGAAGGGTTTGAGATTTGATGCTCATGTTGAATGTTGGTTTTCCAATGTTTTCGATCAAAGCACTGTGTTTTAAAACTAACTCATAAGCAATATAACATCCTAGCTCAATTGGTACATTTTTCTTGGTGGGCTTGCCTCATGCCCTTCGTATAAGAAGAGATGATTTTACATGCAACCAAGGAAAGAGTATAAAGGTATGTTAAGAATGAAGTCTTAACCTCTATACTTTAACCAAGATTGGACATGGAAAGTAACTTCTTGGAATCTAAGTTCCAATGCACCACTACAAAACAAGGGTTCTATTTTGGACTTTCCGTTCATGGAGACTGACCCATATGGCGAGAGTCCCCTTTTGGATCCATCTCATCGGAATCAACCATGTGATATTGGCGTTTACTCCAATACCCACATTTATATCCCAGTTGGAAATACTCTTGGCTTTAGAGTGTTACTAGTTGAGTCGTTCCCTTGGGTGAGTACTTTTTCCCCAAGGAAAGCCCTCTAGGATAAACAAAAGAAATCAAAGAAAAAATCTGTAACTCGATCAATCTTTGATGACACAAAGAAAGAGAATATAATGCTAATACCTTCCACTGACCGCGACAGATTTATTCATTAAACCCAAATTGAAGTGTGAGGAAATATTTTATGCAACTTAATGT
This sequence comes from Sequoia sempervirens, assembly GCA_007258455.2. Classification (NCBI taxonomy): domain Eukaryota; kingdom Viridiplantae; phylum Streptophyta; class Pinopsida; order Cupressales; family Cupressaceae; genus Sequoia; species Sequoia sempervirens. The sequence continues at coordinate 15,439 of VDFB02159295.1, read as the reverse complement.
CCTTAAAAAGACTTTTGGTTCTCAAGATCGCCGTGAAGCATGAGAGAAGTGCATACACCTTTTTAGATGAGATTACTTTGGATAAGAGATTACGAAACATGAATAACACAAGTTCATTTTAAGCCTCCAAGAAATGATGAATTTGTTTTAAAGCACCAAGCTAAATGTGAGTTAGCATAAAAATAGGTACCAAAGCACATGATAAACCTCCAAGCAATGAAATAAAGCGGAACTAAGATGTTAATATGAAATAGAAAATTATGACTGAAAGTTCTTAAGATTAAAACACTGAAGTTCCAATTTTGATGTTTCACGAAAATGCTTTCGAAGTTTTAAATTTTGATGTTTCACTTTAACCTTAACTCGCGAGCTATGAACCCAACGCTGACCTACTGTTGATTTCTCGACCTTTACCTTTTTCTTTTCTTTATTTTCCTTCGTTTTCACCTTTTATGCTTTCCTTGCTTTCCTTGTACCTTCATTATCCTTCTTTACTTTCCTCATTTTCATTTCACTTTCCTTGTACCTTTGTCATTTTCCTTTTGATTTTCCTCACACCTTCTTTTTTTTCCTATCAAGAAAGAAAATCATGTAAGAATTAAGTTATTAACTTTAATAAGAACCCTACTTTTCAAAGATTTTAAAGTGAATCTTAACCATAAATGGATAATTTGTTAACAAAGCTCAAAAGTCTTTCTTGCTAACAATTTAATCTCAACAATCTAGGATTCCATTTTTCTACAATGATTAGATCCTTCGAGCAAAATATTTATAAATATGTTAACAATGACCAATGTATTTAATGACAAACAAACTCTATTCAAATGGAGAGCTCTTCTATAAATGCAAAATATTTTGTACTCCACGCAGCCAATCAATTACTAGGAATAGTAATATTAGATGTAGAGATAGGCATTTAATGACAACTTGCATTCAATAGTTGAATAAATTCTATCTAAAAAAAAAAATGATTTGTTTTTTGTCGAAAGCATGAACCAATATTTGCAGCAAGATTTTATTGTCAGCAAAAAAGAGAGGATATAATCATGCATGAATGTATTTTTATCCTCGTGCATGGTCTACTCAACCATTATGGATTCTTCATTGCTACATCCTATCTTTTCAAATCATTCATTACAGATTTGACAAATAGTCAGACATGGTGTATAAGATCATTCAAGCATCAACAGATCATAAGAGCTCTAGAAAGATAAGTATTCGACCTATGCATTAATGTAAAACTAGAGGATATTAAATGACGCCCCATGAAAATTTATAGCTATCAATCATACCAAATAATTTTCCCATGCAATAAAGAAATCTGAACATTTAAAACTCACCAGCGTATACCACACATTCTTTAGTTTCCTTCTTTACTGATGCAATCTAATGAATTCACTATTTTCTAACAATAGCATTAATAACCAAGATATAAAGTGAGAAAGAAGGAAATGTAATGCATTAATTAAAATGGATTATTGCGAGATATTGCACAAAATGGATTTGTTGAAAAAGGCGTGAGGGATTATGAGGAATAGGCACATAGATTTATCTCGATCCTTGGGCATATCAAATAGTATTTAAAATATTTTATCCATTGAAACTAACAGGTGTAAAAGTGAATATCACAAGCATCTTCCACAAGCTTTAACTCGTATTTGCCACTATCTATGTAAAGTCGTATTCTACTACCTTTGATAACATCCACTCTATTTATTTCAAAATGCATTTCAAAATCTTCTCAAGACAGTCACACATACTAAAAGCAACAGGGAGAATTTAATTTGGTTGTTGAATCTAGATCGCTATATTTATATCCCTTTTAGTATGCCATACTTCTACTAGAGAGAAAATTTAGCCTATTCAAATTGACTGCAATACAAACTAAACACCACCCCCAAGAGTGTGACTCTAATGCTTTTAAAGGATATACGGTAACTCCAAATGCTTGTGATTGGATAAAAAAAAAAGATATACAACTCTCTTAGCATTCATAGCCGTCCCTGTCCACCCTTTCCACAACGGTCTGCTTCCTATAGAGGAAAAACGATAAATATTTAGCTTTGCAGCAAACAAAAAAATGTACTTTATACTTGATTCCTTTATTTTACCACAAGTTCCTAATGTATGGTGTAAATCATTTCCAAAATATAAGATCTGCGTGATTACAACCAGCCTATCATTAGGATTCTTTTTTTTCTTTTATTTTCTAAATAGTTTCACAAGACTCTTCTATCTCCCTAAAAGTACCTAACCATGCAAATAAATGGGTGCAGGTGAGACACATATACTTTACTTCCAAGAATTTAAGGAATGGTAAGAGAATGAGGTGGAGGTAGAGAATTGTAAAAGAGATGTGTACCATATCTTGTACATGATGGGAAATAGTTCAGAGTTCATACGCTGCAACATGCAAAGTGAAGAAATCTTGATGGAAGTGGTAGACAAGGATATGGTGGTAAGGCTAAATGATATTCATGAGCATTAATCTGCTTAGTGCCATATTGGGCATTAAGCGCACTACCTGCATGATGAAATTGGCCAAACTCTTCAAATTGGGAAGCAGTCACAAATGTTAATCTTGGACACTAGACCTTATGTATTTTGAATCCATACAAACTAACTGAGATTTCAATTGAATGAAACCCAGGTTTTGGGTATGCGAAGATTTTTGAATTTAAAATCATATATTTTTCATTCGAATTGAATACCCAAATTAGTATGCTACCAGTTAATATTTAGTTTCATTAGTAATATAAATGGTAATGAAAAGGATTAACTCAGAAAAAACAGAGAATAGATTATAAAGATTACTAAATATCACAAAGATAAGATATTTAAGAGCATTGTCATGATTATTAAACTACCAATACCAAAGACAAGGATTAGCTCAGAAAATCATAGAGAACATATTACTATGATTACTAAATAATGCAAAGATAAGATTATTAAGAGCATTGCAGTGATAAAATTTCCAATGGCAGGAAAATTTTGACAATAAAATCACCCCTCCTTCTAGTGCCATATGTGAGCACCGCAAACCTGCAAATAGCCCCTAAACTTCAACATTCATTGAAATGGGTTAGTTCATACCAAATGCAAACTTATTAGTACTCCTATGAAATACTTAACCATGCTAAAATATGCAATCTAAATAGAACATAGATAATGAAATGCATGCATATAAACAAGGAATAAACCCTATTTCATAGTGGATTGGTGCTATTGTGGAAAATAACCTTTCCAACCCCTGATAATGCAAAATGATGATGACATAAAATCAGCAACTCAAATGAAGACGCAGCTGACTTTGCATAAGCTTGTAGATGGATTCGATGAAGAATGGAATAGATTTGTAATTGGGAGAATGCCCATATAAGAGAGCAATGTGGGAGGCCAAAAATGGACAAATTAAATTGATTTATTTGTGCAAGTGGAAAAGCTAGGAGGATAGGTGGCGAAGTAGTTAATTAGGGTAAAGATTAGCTGAATGATGATTAGATACTTTTAACCCCTTGACCTGACATTAGATTTTCATTTAAACAATGTACATTATTTCAAACCTGAATTTAAAATAAAAGCGTGATTGATTTATTTAATGAAGGAGGGTGATTTCAGAATGGGTTGATTATTTCCAATTCAAACCAATGACCTTTAGAGACTGGAGATGTTAAACTTGACATTGCCGAATGGACGAACAGCGCACCAACAAATGCACGATGCCAATTTTCATGCCGGTCAAATTCGTAGGAGCTAGCGTTACTTAGAAGGCAAATGGCGAGTTGCCAATTTCTTAGATTTGGCTATTGTTTGCAACTGCCCAATTAAAGGTAGAGTCATGTAGCTGTCAGCAGGAAATGTTGGATGTTGGTCTATAGTTTTGGCTATATTATTTCCTTTTCGATAAGCTGTTGTTGAAAAAAAGAATTTCCTAGGTTGCTTTTGAAACCATTATTGTTTCATTTAAGGTGTGAGTGTGTATGTCTATCTATGAATTTTATACATGTATCTTTGAGGTCATGCATTTATCTATATATAGATATGTCCATTTTTTAATATCAATATAGTTATTTGCGTCTTGTCTAGTTTTATTGACACATAATATTATATATCCACAATTGTTGTTCGATGTTTTGAGTCTTTATATGTATGTATGGGTGTGTATGTGTGTATATGGTCATTTTTTATAAGGTGTTGTTCAACAAATAATTTTCTAAGTTTTTGTTGAAAAATTATTGTTTCATTTAAGGCTTCTATTTTGTGGTGATGGTTGCAATCCTATACAGCTTATGTTGTTTTCCATAAGGTATTGTTGACTGTTGTTCTCTAGCTGTGGCTATATTGTTTCATTTTTGATACACAATTCAATAGTGAATGGTATAGAGTTTATGTTGTTAGCTATAAGGTATTGTCAACTCTTGTTCTATAGCTTTGGCTATATTGATTCATTTTTTATAAGGCGTTGAAACCAATACTTTTTCATTTATGCTTTCCATGTGGTGCTAATGGTTACAAGGAAATGATTTAACATATTTTGTTTTTTTGATTTTTTTTCCCTACTTCCATGTGTTTGTTGCTGTGAATTATTTTTTTCATTTAAGGATTCCATTTTGTGGTGATGGTTGTAACCCTTTATGGTTTATGTTGTTTTCTGTAAGCATTTTTTACTATTGTTCTCTAGCTTTGGCTATATTGTTTCAATTTTTTATATGCAGTTAAATAGTGTATGTTATAGAGTTTATATTGTTACCCATAAGGAATTGTCAACTGTTGTTCTATAGATTTGGCTATATTCTTTCATTTTTGATAAGGAAATGTTGAAACCAATATTGTTTCATTTATGCTTTCCATGTGGTGTTGATGGTTGCAAAGAAATTTAAAATATTATGTTGCCAGGATTATGTTTTCCTCCTTTGCATGTGTTTGTTATTGCGAACTATTTTGTTTTGTGGTTATGCCTATGTAATCCACTATTTTTAAAAAATTATTGTGTTGTGGGTTTGCTTTATTTTTTTAATTTTTTTCCATTGTGACTGATTTTGGTGCACAAAAATTAAGCACCTAAATGCATCATACCTTTGATTTTAATTGAACGTATTGAATGAGGCATGTCTACGAACTTAAACATATAATAGTATGGTTATGTGCCAATTAAACAACATTTAATTCATGATAACTTCATCACAATAATTAACCAATGAATAATAAATGTGATCTCATGTCGTGTCTAACCCTAACAAAGTAAAAAATTTAAAATGTTCATCAATACCTTCACTATTTATTGATATATGAAGAACGGTCTTCTTCCGATCATCATCAAGAAAAAATATTTCCAAGTTTTGAAGACAACATGGCCTAATTTTCTTCTTTCATTGTTTTTGATAAATATGTACAAAGTGGAAAAAATCCCACACACCATAAATTCATTATTTTATAAGGGGAAACCCTCATACATGGGATGTGAGAATATAAAATATAGAGAATCTAGACCTTGTTGAGTGTGAATGTTTTGTTTACCTATCTAAATAATGTTTCATGATTCATACGATACTGAATTGGCATAACAAGGTGCTAAGGGGCAAAGATTTCATCATAGAGTTTGAGAATAAGGATAATAAGGTCCAATCAAAAACATATTATTAGTTTTACTTATAATAATATTTTTACGATTCAATTATTGCATAATAGAATGACTCAAAGGTACATACCTATTTCTCTTATTGATTGATATGTTTCATTTCAGTTTTCAAGATGTTGAATTTAAAACTTGTTGAAGTCATAAAAAAAATTATGCTATTTTGTGCCAGGCCTACATACATTTTCCACCAACATATTTAATGGTGATATGAATGTTTTTTATTACACTTAATATACAGGTTGTCATACATATGAATGTTTTCTACATTTAACTTCACAAATATGCATATCTACACATAGGTAAATTTAAATGGCACACAACAAAAGAAGGAAAAACATCATAAACTATATAGCATTAACTATTTTATTATTTTAGAACCATCACCACAGAATGAATGTGATAAATGAAACAATATTAAAACTATTTCTTTTATTTTATGGAAAGCCTACATAAATTATGCACAAGTGTATTCAATGGCGATATCAATGTTTTTAATTAGACTTAATATATAGGATATCATACATATGAATTTTTTCTACATCTCATTTCACAAATATACATATTTGCACATAGGGAAAATTAAATGGTACACAAGAAAAGAAGGAAAAACAACATAAATTGTATAACATTAGCTATTATTATTGCAATGCAACCATCACCAGAAAATGGAGGCTATAAATGAAACAATATTGCTTACAACAACAATCTAGATGGAAAAATCCACAAAACACAAAAAATCATAGTAAAAAACCCATGCAAAACCATCGCCACCAAATTTAAACCAAATAAAAAGATGCATTGGAAACCACTATCATCAATGGTGAAATCAATGTTTATTATTACACAATATAGTTTGGCAAGTTGATAGAGAAGGCTAGTGAAATTAAAATGGTTTTTTGCATCTACATTAATTGTTGTATGGTTTATGTGTAGTGGTGATGGTTGCAAAGTATGAAAATAGTTCATGTTCTTATCAATAAGGCATTGGTGGTTGTTGGCTTGTGGCTTTAGCAATACTCCTCCTCCATGCATATACACATAAAAATGCATTGAAAACACATATATCTACACACATTTGTATGAACATGTGTATGCACTCATAAAATTTAATTGCATGCATGTATGTTTATGCATATGCATATGTAGATGTATGCATGCAAACAAACATTCCCACAAGTTTATATAAGAATAGCTTCAAATACTGATACATGTGTTGAATAGGGCAATTGAATTTGTTCCTTTAGAAAATCTCACCATCTTGGCTCAGAGTTTTGATAGCAGGAAAAGCCATAGAGCAACACCCAACAATGACTTATTGAAAATTATGCAGACTTTCACTATGTTTTCTAAGGTTTAAAATGGTAGGTGTTATTGCAACCATCACCACTACACAAAAAAATACACCAATTAATGTTGATGCCACAATGGTGATCTTTTCTACAACCATCACCAATACATGGAAACCATGCAACACTTAATATTGATGCCACAACAGTGAGCTTTTATGAAGGTGCAAGTTCCATCACCTATTTTCAAGTTTCTGTGAAGGTGGTTGGAAATTGTTTTGTGTTTTTTGCATGGGGTGATGGTTGCAAAAGAAATACAAAAGTCTCTTCTTTGATAATTTTTGCCCCAAAAAATGAAATAGAACAAAAGAAATGATTCTCTCCTTCCTAGCATATTGTGTCATGGAGCCTAATAAACTGTCACCAAACACCTAAGCAAGTACATACATTCTCCACCATTGTGATCATTAGTAAAACCAATGTTCCTTATTGCACTTAATATAGAAAAAATATGCACCACACACAAACCATAATTGAAACAATATTGACTTCAATAGTGTCATAGACAATAATGGAATTCACAGTAAATTGCCAGAAAATGTGAACCATAAATGAAAAAATATTGGTTTCAAGAATGACCCAAATGGAAAAACTACACAAAAGAGAATAATTCATAGTAGCAAATCCATGCACACAAAAAAATTATTTTTCCCAAAAGTACCTTATAAAAAATGAAACAATATAGCCAAAGCTAGTGAAAAATAACAATCAACACCTTATGGAAAACAACATAAATTGTATAACATAAACTATTTTATTTCATTGCAGTCATCACTGAAAAATAATAGATACATACATATCTACATGTGGGGAATGATAGGCTGTATTTTAAATGTTATATGAAACATTGATGTCACAATTGATCACGGTGATGAACAATGCCTTATTTTGTTCTGTTTCACTTTATTTCACCTATCTACAAATATGTATGTATTCCATAGTAGATGAAAACAACATTGATACATACTAAGACATTCTTGGAATGATAAGCTATATTTTAAGTGTTATATGGAACATTGATGGCACCATTGATCACAGTGATGGACAATGTATTTTCCCTATGTATAGATATGCATGTATGCCATAGTAGATGCAAACAACATTGATACATACTAATCCCTATGCTTATTTTCTTGGGATATTCTTGGAATGATAAGTTGTATTGTAAGTTTTATATGTAACATTGATGGCACCATTGATCGCAGTGATGGACAATGTATATTCTTGGTTGGTTTTTTTCTAGAACATAGAATATTTTCAAAATGATCTACAAAGGGTTTTCGAAATGTGCCTCTTTCATTTTTTTTTTCCCCTCATATTGTTAATGTCTCTACAAAAAAATTGAAACAAAAAATAGGGAATAGAGCTTGTCAGCCTTTGTTGCTATAATTGAACATTCGACCCTTGTGTTGTTGTCCCATAGAGCTCATAGTCAGCCACTGGCATTGTAACTCTCATTTTTTTAAAGAGTAGCCCCAACAATGTCAATGCACTCTAGCTCTCCCCAGGCTGCTAGACAACCCTCTAGCACCAATCCCATAAGTTTGTTCCTTGTTTCCTTTTTGTTGATAATAACTATATAGTCTCTTTGTTTTGTGCATTTCGTGAGCTGTGAAAATGCTTTGTTTCAATTAGTGGTCCTTGTCATATATAGTCTAACTTATTTATATTTGAGCTATTTATGTGTCCTTTGCCTTTTTATTTGCTAGCCATTTGGGAGTAGCTTATGTGTTAGGAGAAAAAGGTTCTAGTTTTGAGATGTGTCAACATTGCCATGTTCTTCCTTGTTTATATTCAATAAAAATCTAATTTTCTTGGCTTCTTGCTTGAATTTTCCCTCATTTTATATTCATCTATTATATGCACTTTTGAATTTAGTTTGATCTTGTAACCATGTATACTTATCTATGTGCTTGCATATTAGATGCCAATAATTGGTTCATTTTGTGCCACCTCTTTCCCTAAATTTTTCTTCTAGAGTTGTGTTGTCCTTTTAGAGTCATGTTGTAGTTCTCAACATCTCATTGCTTTGGCTTAGTTGACCAAATCTACGAGTGAAAAAAAAGAAGTGTTGGTGACACCATTGATAACATACTGAGAAATCATTATGTGCCAAAAGACTCATATTGCAACATATAAAGCTATTTAGCAAGAATCTACGATAAGCTTGTTGTAGCCTCATTAAAAGTAGTAGCCCAAATCTCGCCCGTTTGGACTTGCATCTGTAGCTGCAAAAAATAATGAAAGTTACAATCAACCACAATTGTTAGACATTTAGGGAAATACCATATATTTTTTGCAGAGTCTTCACACTTTTCTTTCATTGTTTGCCATTGGCCTATAAGAGACATGCAACATAAAAAAATGCATCAATTTAAATATATTTCACTATTTCCTTGATAGTTTTTTTTTTAGTGTATACAACATCTTGATATAGATCTGTGTAGATATATGCATCTGTAATGCATTTGTATGCGTATGTGCATGCAAATTTGATACATTATATGTATGTGTCAATGTGTATGTGTGTGTATGTGTGTGATAGATTATAGGTAGGTAGGTATGTTCAATCTTGTGGCTATGAATTTAATTTTGCTTTCCTGGAAGAAATCACTTAACTCTTGTATTAATACGCTATAATAACATCGGTGCTCATAGGATAAGAGACTCCTTTAAGGATGTGAGCTACCTGCAATTTAAATTGTATTTTCTTTTCATCGTATAATCCCATTTATCTCTAATCTTAATTCTCCATTAAGCTAAGTTTAACCTTTTAAGTAAGATTGTTTCATATTTTTCTTTTCATCTATTATCTTATTCTTTATAGTTTATTGTGTACTTTCCATACATTTTTCTAATGTTAGTAATTTTGTTTGTTTGGTTGGATTGGGTTGGTATTTGGTATTTTTGAAAGTCCTTTATAAGACTACTCTCCTGGATAGTGCTTACTTCAATATAAGTTATCTGACCTTATAAAATATCATATATTTTAGTTGATTTAGACTTAATGGAAAAATAATCTACCAAACTCATATGAGAGTCTATATATGGAGGGAAATGTTATCTTGATTCGAGTTGAATAATACAAATTAAACCACCCAGATCTGTAAAAAGTAAATTATTAACAATTATAACCTTATTCTTATACTTTTGACTGTATAAGAGTGTATTTCAGATGACCGTTTCTTTGTACTTTTATCTATCTTAACTTCTAAGGCATTGATTTTGTAGTTGCTAAGATATTTGTAACGGTTATATGTATGGTTGAAACTAATATTTTCAAACTTTGAATGATTTTAGTTATGTCATCAAAATTTTCCCGCTTTTCAATTTAATATTTGTACTTCCAAATGGTTTATAGTGAAGTTGTTGTGGATAGCTTGCTTTATTCCATAATGCTTATTCAATCAAATGCCATTTTGATATTTTTAATTTTTTACCTTGAGATGTAAGGTTAAAAAATTCTTAAGAACTATGGAACATCATATCTTTTTATAGAATTAAGGTGAGATATGATCATATGGGCAAGGTGGATCTATTAATTCCTTCCTTCTGGAGGCACACATTCTTAGAAGGTATCCTGCTAGCTTGTCGCATATGCCTACCTTTTTTTTTTTTTGGTCCTCAAAGGTATCCTGTGGCCCACCCTTACACTGGTTCAGGGAGGTGCGAGCGGGAAGTGAGACTAATCCCTACAGTCACGGGATAACCAGCACCACCCCCTAGTGTCCGTGACGGGGTTCATACCGGGCTTGAGAGTCGATCCCAAGACCTCGGGGAGCAAACCCGAGACTTGAGACCAACTACTCTAACCCGTGGGGGCATATGCCTACCTTTATTAACCATTATAATAAATTATTAAAGAATAAAAATTTTAAAAATTTAATTCTAATTATATAATAATTTTATTTTGGTATATATGCTAATAGCTAAAATTGGAATCTAAAAAATGAATTAACAATCTACAATATACCATTTTAGTTTCCTCTGGAAATTTAAAATTATAGATAGAGATAGGTCCTGGAAAAATTCTGAGAGGAGAGAAGGAGAAGGTATATATATATATATATATATAGAGTATATATATATATAAGGAGGATATAGCATATACCGCTTATGTATTTGACACTATAAACAAAATCATATAATTATAATTAAAGAATATTTGTTTATTCATAAATAAAAGTCCATAAGAAATTTGAAAAGGATGACATATTTCTCATAAATGATATTAGGAATGAGTAAATAACTTATCTATAATATATATAATATTGAGGAAAATATATTAGATATCCTATTAGTTATGAACCATTCCTGTAAAATAATGTTAATTATTATAAGTTTTAATGAGTTTGCTTAAGAACCATTTCAATTTAGTCTAATCTTATATTCGAATATTATTTCTAACTATTATATTTTTAATAATAATAAAAGCATCTATATTATTTTTTCAATTTTATTTATTTCTAAAATTCTATATAGATTGTAACATATTAATATTTTGAAACAATATAATAATGAAATGTTTATAAATATTATTATGATTGTAAATGTAAATATAATATCCACTCTTTTCAATTTTATCACACCCTCAATTAGATTAATTATTCTACAATGATTTTTCAGATTCATAAGAGTAAATTTAAATATAATAGTCAAGATAATAAACCATTTTATGGACGGTTGGACATCGCTCTTTTGGGAAGACTCGTGGGGTGGATTCCCAAGTCTTGATGTCTGCCTGGACCTTCCTTACGCCAAACAAATTCTACAAAGGGAATGGGGCAGATCGGTCCGAGACTACATGGAAGAGAAGCTGGTGGATGGGGGATCAATGTTCACATGGAAAGAGTTTGGACAGAACCTCATTTCTGTTGCGGATGCGGATTGTTTAAGGAAGGAGCTAGCAAGGAGAATAATCCCTATCTGCGCGGGGGTGGATAGGTTGGTATGGGCCGGCTCCGGTATAGGACAATACAAACCAAGTGATGGATATTAGATACAATGCCAAACAGAGATCCGCTCTGTCCTCCCCCTCCACCTATGCTGGGATAGTGCGTGCTCCCCTAAAGCTGGTAATTTTTTGTGGGCTACTCTCCAGAAAAGAATTTTAATTGCAGATAAATTCAGAAGTTTCGGTTATGCAGGCCCATCGTGGTGTTCCCTTTGCAAACACGCTGAGGAAGATGTAGACCATTTAATGGTAAGCTGTCACTTTGTGCAAGCATGCTGGCATTGGATTTGTGCAAGGTTGGGATGGAGTGGTGCTCTCCCAAACGATGTTTTGTCTCTTTTCAATTCCTGGCCGATTTTGAAAAGATCATCATTATATCAATATTTATGGGTGGTGACTCCTTCTTTGATGGTCTGGGAGTTATGGAAGGAGAGGAATAGGAGAGTCTTCTCTGATTATAAAAGAGATTTTCCTGCCTTCCTAAATCGGCTGGAGGCAGCTATTGTTGAGGTGGTCAATGGCAGAGTGTCATCAAAAAAGGACTATGAGTTCACCACATGGGATGCTCAGATGAGAAAGGTGTGGTATGGTTTGAACATACCAAAACCTGGTGCGATGAAGATAGGAGCTGAAAGTTGCAAGCGTAAAGAGACTGCCTGGAGGGCACCAAAGCAAGGCTGGTATAGATTGAATTTTAATGGGGCATCCCAGGGGAACCTGGGTAAATCTGGAGCTGGCTGCTGTATTAGAGATGATACAGGGTTAGTTGTGGGAGAAAGGTCTGTTTCTCTTCCAGTGGGCACCAACACGTTGGCTGAGCTATGGGCTCTCATTTTTGGTCTACAGCTTGGGAGAAGAATGCAGATTAAAAAACTGGAGGTCGAAGGTGATTCTATGGTAATAGTACAGGTGCTCAAGTTGGGCAGGATGGTAAATTGGAGGCTACAACCCTTGATTGAAGAAGCAACTAAACTACTAGAAGCCTTTGAGGAGACTGCGATTTCCCACATTTACCGGGAAGCCAGCTCGCTTATAGATCTTCTGGTGAACAAGGGTGCTGATGGGGAAACTAAGACCTATATGAGGGGCGAGGAAGTGGAACCTGGATGATTCTATTGGCTTTTGTTTTGGATGGGCTCCGGGAGTTTATGGGCGCAACTTTCTATTTTTTATGTTTTGGGTGGCCTGAGGCAACGGCTTTAGGGTCTGTGTTTCAGGGCTGAAAAGCTATCTATGTAATGGAACATTTATTTTGAATAATGGAAACTGGATGATTACACCGTGCAAAACTATTTGGACGGCGAAACAGGAGAAGACAATGGATACACAGTGAATCGAACAATTTCGAATAGGTATTTTGTAAAATTTAACGAGTTCCGCCAGTATTATATTCGATACCAATGTAAAATCTACCCGCGAGAGCGTAGAATGGTTACGTAACATTATCGGTGTGAATTGATTGTAAGCAAATGGATAATACCTGCCGAAGGATGGCGAATTTTGAAGAACTTAATCTAATGATTTTTATTTTTTTATATAGTTTAATCTAATGAACATAAATATAGTAAAACCTTTAATTTTATTATGTTTTATGTGTGCAGAAATTGAAAGATGAGAATTTTAATTAATTTTAACATAAAAAAAAATCAAAACAAGTTTTAATCTAGTTACTTCAATGTAAATCTTGAATTTCATGTTAATTTAGCTCTTTTCATATGTGGATTCAATTCAGTAGCATAATAGTAGATTTTAATGAGTATGGAATTAGATATAATAGATTTTTGTAAGAATGATTGATAAAATGATAAGGGAATTATCTTAAATATTGATTTTTTAAGGATAATTCAATTGAGAAATTAGTTTCACATGAAGGAACCAAATTGATAGATTTCCTTGGAAGTCAATTGGAAAATTGAAAATTTTCATTTTGAATCCATTATGAGATAACAATTAACTATTGTCCTCCATAGATATTTATGATGAACAAGTTTCTATTCAAATGATGACTTTACTAATAGATGAAGAATAATTTTTAAAATGAACATTAAGTTACCAATGTGGTGAGTGATTAATAAATGATATTACAATTTTGGAAATTGGGTGGATAATGTAGATTTATAAAATAAATCAATGAAATTGTATGTTTCAATTCTCTAGCTTGATTTTTAAAGGAACCTATTGTTTGGTCTTTGTGTTTATTGATGGGGTAGTAGAATATTCATGGAAATGACAACTTGTTGAGTATAAAAGGTATTCTACTCACTAAATTGGACAAAAAGGAATAAACAAATATGTATTCCAAAATAGGATGTAGTTACTTGTCCCTAGTATATAAAAAGGTACAAAATGGAGTAGGTTGAAGACATGGAAAAATGACATGCAAATAGGATAAGTAAAATAGATGAGGACCTATAATCTAGTGAAACCTAGTTTATTACACATGATATCTATAAATAGGTTTTCACAAGTTTACTTGTCCAACATGCAACTAAAAGAGGTTTCTTTTATGAATAAGCATCTATTTATATATTAATAAATGATAGAAATACACATATTCTAAAAAAACCGTGGGTGGTAAGAAGGCACACCTTGATAGTCACATCCACAAAACATAGAAAGTTATAGATTTTTGGGCCATGCCACTAAGTGGACATAACAGTGCCAATAGAGGGTGGCGGGTCTTTATCATTTGATTTTCCCTTTACAATAGTGAGGTTGGTATTTATCATTTTATTTTCCCCAAACAATAGTGAGGTTTAGAGAGACATGAAGGGGAGCCCAAACATAATCGTCTTTCTCATTCTCATTATCTTTATCTTCACAATGAGGTAAAATTACTAGATCCAATCATGGCAGCCACTTAGAGGTATCATTGGTCCAAATAAGACTACCTACAAAAGCATCACCAAAAGGATACCAAAACGCTCCACTTCCACCCCCTTCCGCTCCTCCAGAAGGCCACCCTAGGTCAAGTTGTGGAGGAGAGGTTGCTAACCCATGAAGGTGAGATCCACAATGAGGAGGAGCCTAAGAATGGGGGAAAAAATATTGGTGGAGCCACTTCACTATTGGCCCTATGAAGGTCATCAAGCCTAAGAGGAAGTGGGATACATGGGAACATGAGCCATAGTGCAAGGGGAATTACCCTAGTGATCTAGAAGCTCTTGAAGGTGAGAAAATTCAAGTGCAAATTTTCTTGTTCGTACTTGAATCTGCAAACAAATAGTAGAGAAAACAATGGCATTAGAATATAAAGAAATAAATTTATCAATTTGGTTGTGATAAAAAATGCATACATTTCTATCTATAATGGTGGAAAAAATATCGCTCTACATTTTCACACTTAATTTGGGAATGAATAACACTAAAATGAACCTAATGTTGCCATGATCTAGTGTTGTAATGTGATTTACACATTCACATTGGATTTAGGGTCCTTTTAAGCTAAATTAACCTAATTTTTCAATAATTTAATATTGTAAAGTGTATCTGTTTACACAT